>JAFEMH010003438.1:0-265959 GCA_022495995.1 Adenophora triphylla var. japonica
TTTGGGCGCCGATGGGGCGAAAACATTGTATTTACATTTTATTTACTTTTCTAATTTATGCTTTCTCAACTTGCATATTATAAGAGCCTTGGGGCAACTTTTTTAGTTGGAATTGGAATTAGGCGGGCCAAAATGATTTATAACGGTATATAAATGCTTGAATGGCTTGGATATGTTTTTGTACGGAGTTTTGGTTGAAAAAGTGGGGTGAAAACTCCCTTGGGTAGCAACTTTGGTTGCTTTGCGAATTTTTTCTGCGAGAGGGCTAATGTAGCCGTGCGGCATGGCCTTGAGGGAAAATGAAGCCGTGCGGCTACGAGTTCGCATGCAGAATTTGGTTATTTTACGAATAAAAGCAAGGCTTGGCCATTTCATTTCATTTTCACTCTAGACTTGTCCCAATTGTTCCCAGGCATATTTTGGACCTAAAAGCACCATCTTTGAACACTTTGTGATGGAGAATCCCGTCGGATTGCAAAGGGGAAGCGAGACCATTTTCTATCCGGTCTTGATCTTGGGCGAGACATAACTTCCAAAATCAAAAGGGGCTTGATTCTTCCTTCAAGATCAAGTCTTTATGGCATTTGAGGATCTCCACGCCCGATTGGGACTGTTGAGAGCCGCGACAAAGTTACAGGACGTCCCAGGAGACATGTTTCTTGCTTTTCTTACAACGAAATTGTCCCATGCACGAAGACTTGAGCCTTGATTGGGGTCCCGAGGCTGAGGTCATATCTATTCCGCTGATCGGAGACGTGCCGGTGACGGTAAAGCTTGCATCTTTTACGAGATTCCTTTGGGAGAGGGTGAGAGGATGATGGTAGCCCCGGATAGGATTGACCTTTACGATATCCCGGGTAGGTTTGGGTCTCCGAGATATGGCGCGACCACGGTGGCTATGGATGCTTTCATTCTCTGCGTATTCTCTGTTTTGTTCAACTGCTTTGAGTCCGTGGGGATCTGTCATAGTGGCCTCTTGGACATGGTCGAGGCTGCGAGTGGGAAGGATATTGTCCCGCTGGTTTTGGGAGAGACATTTCATGGGATCGACAGATGGCTCGGGGAGACCGTTTCATGAGGTCCGGGAGTCCGGCTATGTTGACTTTGTGGGCTGCGAGGAGAGGCTCGGGGCTTTGCACGGGGCTTTGCCGACTTCGGTGCCCTTGGGTGATTTCTCGGAGAGGTGCGCCTAGGCGGCGGGAACGGGGTAGGCCTGGGAGGGCGATGATGGCTAGGCTATCCACTTCGGACATCCGTTGGTGGATACCACACTTGGAGGTTGCGGACCCGGAGGATATTTCAGAGTCTTATCTTTGTGAGGGTTCCGGGATTGCTGTGGTCATCCTTCTACATACCACAGCTTAGTATCCGGGCGGTTTGGGGCTTTACGGGAGCCTTTGAGTGATTGGGAGGACATCCGGACCATGGAGGTGGTGTCATTGGACATGAGAGATCCGGCCCGGCTTCTCTTTCTTCTCGAGGCTTGGACATATCTTGCTTTCCCACCCGGGGCTATCTTCGGGAGCGGGGAAGAGCACCATCTTGACCCTTTGTCTACTTGGGTGAGTACGAGAGGGAGATGGGAGCGACTCGGGTTATCTTGGAGGATAGACGTCGAGCTTTATTGGGAGGCGGCTGCGGCTCGAGTAGGACTACGAGGAGAGGCGAGGCTAAGGCGAGTTGCCATAACCGGTCAGGTGATTTGGTCGGAGATATGGAGGCTCGGTACAAGAGGTTGTCAGAGGTCGCTCCTTTGGCGAGGCTCGAGAGGGAGGAGGTGCGGACTCGTGCTCGGATAGAGAGAGCACTCATTGACACGGGGTTGGTAGAGGCTCCGGTGAGGATACCGGAGGTCGGGATGAGGGATACCGACATCATAGACAAAAAAGGAAGAAGACTCGACGGGGCCGAGGAAAAGGGAAGAAGACGAAGAAGACTCGGCGAATGACGGCGACAAGTCTTTTCTTAGGATTCCCTTATTGCCATTTGCAAACACATTAGTTTATTTAGGCATTTTATTGTATTTTAGATCTTTTTAGCGGGTTAGCGAGTTAAGAGGTAGAGCCGTGCTTGAACTCATCAAGAAGTTTTTAACTTGTAATGAACAAGGCATATTATCTTAAAAATTAATCAAGACACATTTCATGGAAATTCAAATGTCTTTATTGATTGGGACCCGTTTTATGAAAGCGAAATACCCTTTATTATTTAGGACGCACTTCATGGAAGCTTGATTGTCCTTTTTATTGTTTAGACCGAACCATATATGGGTGCCTACGTTCCCCTTTTACAAGAAAGGCTAAGGGGCTCAGGTCTACGTAGTTCATTACGGTGAACCAATTTTTTTATGTGCGGCCACTGTTTTTGCCTAGACCGCCCTTTTTGGGGTTTTCGGCCTAGGCTGGGCATTACTCTTTTTGCACTAAGATTTTTTTTTTTCTTTTTTTTTTTTTTTTATATGTGCAACCATGTCTTTTGCCTAGACCGCCCTTTTGAGGTTTTCGGCCCTAGTTGGGTATTACTCTTTTTGCACTAAGATTTTTTTTTTTTTTTTTTTTTTTTTAGACATAGTATCTTCGGAGTTTATCACCGTTGAATGGGTGGACAAAGGGATTGCCATCCAAGTACGCAAGCTTCATTGCTCCTCCTGACGGTATCTTACGCACCACATAAGGGCCGATCCAAACGGGTTCCCATTTTCCCGGGGGTTGTCTGCGGTAGGGGCTTTACTTTCGGCACTAAGTCGCCTTCTTTGATGTCTACGGCCTTGACCTTTTTATCAAACGCTGCTGGCCATTCGCCTGCGAAGTGTAGGCTCGGGTGTGTTCCATGGCTTTTAGCCTTCTCTCGTCAAGCGAGGGCTAATTCATCATGCCGGCTGCGCAACCATTCCACTTCATTGACCTTTGTTTTCCGGGAGGACCCTTAATGACGGGATTTCCAACTCCACTGGTAACACTTTGCTTTCATCCCGTAAGTTAGGGCAAAAGGAGTTTCTCCTGTGGAGTACATTACGACAGAGCGTTACGTAGCCCCGAGTGCTAGGTGCGGCTTTTCGGGCCAATCACGACCACGGGTGGCCATCTTCCGGATGATCCGCTCGAGTGTCTTATTAGCGGCTTCCACGGCTCCATTGGTGCAGGAGTGCATGCGGGGGACGACTTGTGGCGAGTAACTACGAATTCGACGCGGTCTCTCCATGAGTCTCCCTTCGAAGTGTGACCCATTATCGAAATGATCTCGTTGGGCACCCCATATCTGCACATTATGTTTTCTTTGATGAAGCTGGGCCACTTTTACGGAAGTGAGGGCCTTGTAGGACTTGGCTTCTACCCACTTTGTGAAGTAGTCGATGGCTACCAACACGAACTCGTGCCCATTGCTTCTGCCGGGGCTATTTTCCCTATCACGTCAATGCCCCAAGTTGCAAGCGGCCAAGGAGTCGTCATGCGGTGCAGTCATGAGGTGGGAGATGGTTGAGGTTGGCAAACCGGCGGCACTTGTCGCGAGGTTCGGACGTCTTGAGCGCGGTCTGTCTCCATGGAGATCCGGTAGTAACTCATTCGAGGATCACTTGCATCGGGGCTGCGGCATTCATGTGAGGACCGCAAGGACCATTGTGGACTTCGGTCATCAACTCTCTGGCTCTTTCTTGAGTGACACATAAGAGGAGTGGTCCTTGATACCGCTTCTTGTATAGGTTGCCTCCTAGAATGACATAATGGGAGGCCAACCTTTTCAGGGCTCGCAAGCTTTTGGCTCTGACTCCTTCTTTTGGTCTACCTTCTTCGTCTACGAAAGGCGACTCTCCGTCTTTGAGGAATTGGTAAATCTGATTGTACCAAGGTTCCTTTATAGGCTCGGGTCCCAGGTCCACTTCACAACGAAGGTGGGGCTTCTCTTCTACCCACTCTGAAGGGCTTTATGGCTTTTCCCTCGGGGATCTCTACCAATGAGGCTAGAGTAGCTAGGGCATCTGCGAATCTGTTCTTTTCCTCGGCAAGTAGTGGAAAGTCACTTCTACGGCTGTCCGATCCAACTCCTCCATATGGGCATGATACCGTTGCAGATTAGGGTCCAGGAGTCTTCCACTTGTTGGAGACTTGGTTGATGATCAGGTGAGTCTCCGTAAACTTCGAGCTCCTTGACATTTCTTTCTAAGGCGGCCTCCAAACCGGCAATGCGAGGCTTCATACTCGGCGACATTGTTCGTGGCGGGAAAGTTCAACTTGAGGGCTATGGGGGTATGCTCATCTTTCGGATCGACCAATAGCATTCCTACACCATTTCCTCTTTTGTTAGCGGCTCCGTCAAAGAACAATTGCCATCTATTTTCGAGCTCAAGCTGCAAAGATCCCTTCATGCAGAATTGGGGTTCGGGCCCTCTGTCTTCATTCTTGGGGAAGTTTGCCGGGTGATCGACAATGCTTGACCCTTGATGGCCTTTACGGTCACATAGTTGATGTCGTGATACGCCAAGAAGAAGGACCACTTTGCTAGACGCATCGAGAGGGAAGGCTTGTCAAAGATGTACTTGATGGGGTCCATTTTCGAGACCAAATTCACGGGGTGGGCTTGCATATAATGCTTCAATTTGCCGACTACCCCGGACCAGTCTGCCACGAGGTCTTTTCACATCTTTGAGTAATTGAGCTCGCTCCCTTGTAGCTTCCAGGTGACAAAGTAAATGGCGTTTTCCACCCGAGAGTCTTTCTTTTCTGAGCAAGCATAGCCCCAGCTGCCGTGTACGTGACGGTGAGATAGAGCGAGAAGAGGCTTGTCTATGTGGGGGCATAGTACCGGGGATGTACTAAGTATGCCTTGATCTGGTCAAAGGCATCTCGGCATTCTTCGGTCCATTACTGTCCACATTCTTCTTCATGAGCTTGAAGATGGGCTCGCACATAGTGGTCAAGCGATTGTGGCTTGGTGATGTCTTGCAATTTACCCATGAAGCTCTTGACTTCGTGCAGGTTTGAGGTGGCCTCATATCCATGATGGCTTTGATCTTTCGGGGGTCAACTTCTATACCTCGCTCCGTGACCATGTACCCAAGCACTTTTCCCCTTGTCACTCCGAAGGTGCATTTGGCGGGGTTTAGTCTCATGGAATCTTTGTCTCGGTCTCTCAAAGAATTTTCGTAGGTCAACAAAGTGCTGCCCACCTTCTCCTTTGGAGTGGATTATCATGTCATCTACGTAGACCTCAATCTCCTTGTGGATCATGTCATGAAAAAGCGCGGTCGCTGCCCTTTGGTAAGTAGCCCGGCATTCTTGAGCCCGAATGGCATTCTTGTATAACAGTAGGTTCCCCACGGTGTGGTGAAGGCTGTCTTTTCTTGGTCTTCCTCGGCCATCTTGATGCGGTTGTAGCACTGCAAAACCATCAACGAAGGATTTGACTTCGTAGTTGGCGATGGAATCCACCCGGGATGTCTATGTTTGGCGAGAGGGTAGTCGTCTTTGGGGCTGGCCTTGTTCGGATCTCGAAAATCCACACAGCGGCGCACCTTCCCATTGGCCTTGGTTACGGTCACGATGTTGGACAACCATGTCGGGTATTCAATAACTACGATGAACCCTACCCGCGGTAGCTTCTCAATTTCTTCTTTGACTGTAGAGACCATTCCGGCTTAATCTTTCTCGGTTTACATTTCTTGGCTTAGCATGCGGGTGCTAGAGGGATTACGTGTTCTACTATCGAAGCTGTCTAGCCCGGCATATCTTTGTATGACCATGCAAACACGTCGACGTATTCTACGAGCGGCTCGATCAATCTGTCCCTTTCAACCCCTGGAAGAAGCTTCCAATCTGTGTCTCTTTAGGTTCCTTGATAGTACCCAAGTTCACACTTATCAAAACCTCCTCGGCGGCTTGGGCCCGGTTTTCCTCTTTTGAAACACCTTAAAGATTTCTTTAATGTATTGTTCGTTTAGTGTGTTTGCATCTTGTTCAAATGATTCATTATTAAGCTTGTTGTTAAGTTTTGAGTTAATTTATCATTTGTTAAGTTGGCAATAAGAGGATAATCGAGAAAGATTTGTCATTTCATTCAAGATAAGGGGAAAGATGACATCGATTACATTTTCATAATCCTCGGGCGTGAGGCCTTCGGATGACTACGAGGGTGGAATTCAAAGATTCTGACTCGGCGAATAGACAACAACGACTCTGGACCCTACGCTACTTATTGACTCGAAGGGGACTTGACAAGGGTTGGGCCAGGGATCTCACTCCTTCTTCTTTGTTGCCACTGGGAATAAACGGTCTTGCCGGCGTTGTCATTTGATTGTGCACTCTGCGGATCATTATTGCCTTTGTTGACACCAATTCCATAGGAAGTACTCGGGTGATACGGCGGAATCTCCTTTACTGAACTTAACTTCATCCATTTGTACCTGCAGGGCGGATGGGACCGGTTGTGCTTTCGGCATACGAGATACGGCTTTCTTCATCCCAAAAAGTCTTACGGCTTGTTCACTCTTCTCTCTACCTTTTCCCAAGCAGGGGGTTGGGAATGATCCTCGGGAGTAGTAAGAGCCATTACAAACACATTATGCTCATCATGGGTGATGAAGGGTTACGGAGAGACTTTCATTAACATGGCTTGTTTTACTTCAAACTCGCAGTCTTCATAAGTGAGCCTTTCTTACGTAATCTTGACCATAGTTGCTTGGTTCGATGTCGTAGAAAAGAGGCCGAGCTCGACAACATTAACGAAATCGGTTCCGACTATGGGTCCAAAGCTGTCCCTCCATGGCGGCGGCATTAATCGAGATCTTTCCATTTCCCTTGTAATTCGGCATAAGGAATATTGAATTTCAGGATATCTATGACCTCTGGATTTCCAAAACCGTTTCCATTTGTTCCTCCGAACTCGATCATGTTGACTCTATTGTTAGTAGGAAGAGGATTCTTGACCACATTGGGACCCCGAGGTGGTTCTAGCTTGCCTTCTTCAACTAGGCGAGAGATCGGGAGCTTCGGTAGGTGCAATCATTAGTGTTATGGCCATGATAATTGTGAAAGCGGCGGTGTTTGGTCTCGTCCATTACGATCTTGGGGTTCTGGGTTTCCGGTTTTCCAAGGTACGATGAGTCCTTGGGCTACCAAACCGTCGAAGACCTTTTCTAGTGGCATTCCGAAATCTTCGGCGGTATAGAAAGGGAGCTTTGGCTTTGCGGCGGCTTAGCTGCATTACATCCCGCTTTCTCATTACGAATGTAATTAACGGCGCCAATCACTTCTTTTCCTTTCACGGTGACAGTGGGACATTTGACACCGGTGCTTTGTAGCGGTAAGAAGCGGCATTCTGTGGCGGGGGCCATATTGAAGGCATTCTCAAACTTGGTGCCGGCATTTACCATTGCCCGAAGGTCGGGATAGTAGTAATTGCCAAGTTGAACTCTTAGTTGAGGTTTCAAGCAAGATTGGAAGATCTCCATCTGTTCCTCTTCATTGAGTGGGGTCATCATTTCAGGAGCTTCCAATTCCATCTCTTGTAGAATTCACTTGCGGCTCATCGAACGTTGTAGGGTACCACAGTAGGTCATTATTTGGTTTCCCAATTCAAATTGGCCTTATACTTTTCTAGGAACGCTTCCTTGATCTGGTCCCAAGTAGCTCGGGCCTCTGGTTTCACATGCGGGAACCACCTAAGAGTGAACCTTTTAATGATAGCGAAAATGATCGGCCATTTGTTGCATGTGTACAATCTTTGGCTCTCATGGCAAGAATGTAGCTTTCAATGTGAGTCAGGGGACAATCGGTGCCGTTGAACTTTTCAATTTCGGCATTCGGAATTTTGGAGGGAGAGGGACAACTTTCTTTGGGATCGGTGATGCGGTATCTTTGTCCTCTTGGTGTCTATTTCCCCAAACTTCTCTTGCATGGACCTAACTTGTTCCATTAGCCAAGCCGTATCGGAGTCGGGGAATGGTTTAGGATTGCTCGATTCGGAGAAGGCTTATCGACTTGGGTGGAAGGACGGTAGGTGGCACGGTGGTAGCTGGTACCAAGGCTTGGGGATCTTTAGAGGGAAATAAGTGTAAACTTGACCGGGTCCCGTGTTCCGTGAGGCGGCGGGAGGCATAGGAATTAGGCTCATAATTTCCAGTAGGAAAAAGGATACGGAACCTCCTGGGGTCTGTGGGCAAAGTTGGAGGTGGAAGATGCTGGCTGTGGCGGGACATGAATTGTAAGGATCATTGAGCTGATTTTGAGGCCTAGGGAATGCACAGGATGGCCCATCTTGAGGAGAGGGAGTGAATCCCGTGGGGTAATGCTGAAGAGGCTGCGTAAGCAGGATATTTGAGGCGTTTGCTTTACGGTGATAGGGAACAAAGCTAGGTCTCATTTGAGGAGGTGAGGGTGTCGGGACCACGATGGCTTGAGATGTTGGAAAGGGCTGAAGAGGGGTAATCTGGATAAGGGATCGTATGAGGATGGAGGAGGGCATTGGTTATAGGTTGATGGAGGTGAGATGGGTACATACGGAGGCTCATCTTCTATCATCACCAAGGAACCGTTGGGCTCGACTACTATTTGAACTCCATGACGACGAAGCGCTTCAATGAGCATGGCTTCTTTGTTCCTCATGGGCCTTACGACTGTTTTCCGGGGCTAAGGTTAGCTCTTCTTCCCTAGTCATGCAGTTACCCAAACGGCTGTTCTCTGTCAAATCGGCCATTCGACTCTCGGCGAGGATTACGGCGAACTATCGAGGATTACTGCACTAACAAGTCGGCGGACCCGGTGTTCTCACCCACTTCTTTCTCGGCTGCGGGAAAGGGATAGGAAAGGTTTAGACTCGGGGTAGGTGTTTAGGTGAAGGCTCGAGGCAATATGCAAATTAGAATCTTCAAGTTTACTTAAAACAGTGTCTTTTATTAATATCTATTTGGTTGGAAAAGAGGTTACGCCCTTCTTTTTCACAACTACTCTAGATCTGGATCGGTGGGTTCCGTCACTACGTCTATAAGCCCCTCGTATTCCACACTGTATTTCGACCTCCCGGGGTGGACGGCCCGGGCGAGGGTCCTATAGGGCAGCGGATCCCACCGACCGAGAGTAAAGAACGCTCCTATCGGGTCTAGCGGGTCATAGGACCTTTCAACGCACGAGCGATGCGGATTATAATCAAGGCAATACGGGAAAGTCTCGTCTCTGCGCCTTGACGGATCTTTGGCGAGTTTCGCTTGAGCGAATGACGGTTTCGACCTTCGGTAATGTCCGAGAATAATAGGCATGGGTCGGGCGGCAAAAGCCGGATGACACGGTGTCACATTGAACTTCGTTGCATACGCGGTGCGTGAGTCGAAATCGAAGTCAATGCCGGTCAAGATCTTGCCAATTTTTCCTTGTCGGAATTTTGGCGAGCTTCGCTTGAGCGAAAGATCTTTTGATTTTTGGCAAAGACTCGGTCGACTCTTACGCATTCCGTGCGGGTCAAGGTCAATAGTCAATGTCGGAGTCAAGATTCCACCGATTTTTCCTTGTCGAATTTCGGCGAGAATTTCGCTTGAGCGAAAATCTTGGCTTCCGTTATGAGCTAAGGCTTGACCTTTACGTGGAGTATGCAACTGGGCTATATGACACGGACTAGACCAAAAACCAACCAAAGTCACGGTTTTTTTGAAACGTGTGACACGGGTGTGCATTGGTCGACCATTGCCATGGGGAGGTTGGAATGATTCCGTGCGCGCCCGGGAGCATCGTAAGGCTGTCCGTGGCTGCGAGTGGAACCACCCTCGGGTTTGAAGGACGTGCGTGCAAAAGTGTACGGGATATATCGAGAGTGCGCGTAGTGTGCGGTCTCCTAAAAATGTTCCTTTTGAGTTAAAACGAGAGATTTTCATAAATGTGTTTTAAAGGAATGATTTTCGGGACGGGGAAGAATGCAACACATAAGCACGTAAATTTTACAGGAGCCCCAGTCAGTCATGGAGCTGAGTAGCCCCAAGCTGCTAGGACTGCCAGATTAGTCATGATTTTTCCTGGTGGAATTGCCACTGAGGTCGCCCAGTCAGAATCCAATGAGGATTGAGCCGTACGACTGCATGGATCAATTTTCCAGGTTCCACTCCTTTTGCTATTTTTCGGGTTATTTCCCGTTCAAAGTATGCAAAGATTCCAAGATGCAAATGATGCAATGCATGGTAAAGAAAGCAAGCATGATTAATGAAATCGGCGATGGGAGTCTAACCCGCTCAAAGGGAAAAGCTTTCTTTTATTTTTTTCAAAATTGTTTTTTCGAAAAAGGATAATGGTACGTGGATTGTTAAACCACCGGTTATCCCAACTCCCACGTCAGGGAGTGTACAGGAAGGGTAAGTGGTTTCCACCTATATACCAAGTATCGACTTTTGTTTTGAAAAATAAAAGCTTTTCTCCTTTGGGATATCCCCAGCGGAGTCGCCAAACTGTGGATGTGGTGCCCAAAATTTTTGTTTTGGATTCACGCGAGTTTGAAGACATCCGAGTTATTTGAAAAACGGAGTCGCCACGCCATTTTGATTACCTCAAAACTTTGAAAAAAAGGTTTTTACTTGGGTTCGGAGGTTAAGTTACCCCTTGGGAAGAACGTTTGGCGTTCACCCAAAGTGCCTTGCCGGAGCAAGTCTCCCAAGATTTCATTAATCGTGCTTGCTTGCGTGCTTTCTTTGTGTGCATGTGTTTGAGAGTAAAAGGGGGAAATGTCCCAAGTTATCTTCCGGACGTACAAACCATTTGTTGGTTGTCGCTCGGGATTCCTTGGAATTTTATGTATTCGGGATTATGATCCCGTCCTCATCTTGTGACTTGTGATCATCGCATTTTAACCTCGGGACCCTCGGGACTTGCGTGATCGAGAGAATGACTCTCTTTTGGTCAAAGATGAGGTTCTTTAGGAAGGAATGTCCTTAGCCCATCAATCCTACGCTTTAAGACGGTCGAGCTCGTATAGAGGCTTCATACTCATTCTTAAGCGATAATCGGAGATATAGGGTTCAAGGTTATCCTTTTCCTAAAGAATTCATGAACCTTTAATGGAAGGAACGGTGCAAAGATGAGAACTTTTACACCGGTCCGTTCCAAGGTTGGGGAAAAGGGGAAATGCATGATGAAAAATGACTCTTTAGTGAAAAGATGACATTTTTATGTTTGCAAATGATGCTTTTTGATTTAAAGAAAGGATCTTTATTGCAAATGATGCGTAAAGATAGGATTTTTATGCAAATGATGCATTGAAAAAGGAGTTTTGATGCAAAGGATGCATTTTTATTGAAAAAGATTTGATCTTTATATGCAAAGGATGTATAAAGATGACTTTTTTATTTGAAAATGGGGATTTTAGGTGCAAAGGATGCACCTTTATGAAAAAGACTACATTTTTATGACAAATGAGGTCTTAATGCATGCAAAAGGGAAAGGGGGTGATAAAGATGTGATCTTTATGAATAAATGCCAAGTCCCAAGCAAGATATATGAATGCAATGAGCAAGTATATCAATTAAAATGCAAGGTTAGGACGTGCGAGGTTACCAATTGTTTCCTTTGCTTCTTCGGACGGAGCTAGGAGGAGAGGTTCGTCTTGGGTCTTCAAGGAGGAGGGAGATGGCTTCTTGAGCTTCTTCTTCGCCTTCTTGAGCCTTCAAGGGTGTTCTTCACGTCGATTGTGTTTGTGAGTGTATTGTATTTCTATTGTGTGTCTTGTTGTTGTTTGAAATGGGTAGAGGAGGGCTCTATTTATAGGCGATGCGGATAAGGCTAATGAAGCCGTGCGGTCGAGAGGCGACGAGCTAATGCGGCCGTGCGGGCTTATCCATTGTGACTCGGCATTCTAGAACCATGCAAGGTGGCATTATTCTAGAACCTTCCCTCCTAATTAAGAAAAACGTGTTTCTTAATTAGGAAGGATTCCCCCTTCAGCCTTTATTTAATTAAAAACAGGTTCCGGAATGTTTAGGAACACTAGGAAAGATGCAGGGAATTACCGGAAAACTTACCGAAAATGTCGGGAAAATTAACCGGAAGGCATGAGCCAGATTTGGGTACTTACAGTGGGATCCATCACTACGTCTATAAGCCCCTCATTTTCCACCTGTATTTCGACTTCCCAAGGTGGACAGCCCCGGGCGAGGGTCCTATAGGGCAAGCGGGTCCCACCGACCGAAAATAAAAATGATCCTAAAAGTCTGGCGGGTAATCTAGTCTTAACGAGCATTCGATGTAAATTACGGACAAAGCTGACGTCAAAAGTCGAGATCATGTCCAAGGGCTCGACAAAAAGTCGGCATGATTCGGACTGATAAATGTCTACAATTGATCTTGACTTGTCGTCAATTAGGCCGTAATTAGACATGGAGTAATCGTTAATCCTTGATGACTCAGGTGTCATGCTTTGGGAGTCGGTGTATAATTTGTGCCGATCGAGTCAAAGTCAAGGCGCCGGTCAATATCCGGTCAAAGCCCGTGACGTAAAACCGGCGAGACTTCGGCGATTAGGGTCCCGAAAGATATTAACTTGGTATGCCGACTAAGGCTTGAAAGGAAAGATACGTACACGGAACGGGGGCATGACACGGACCCGGACTAAAAACCAACCGGGTCTCGGACAAAGTGTGTCACGGACAAGTGCATGGTCGACGCGAGGCTCCATGGGATGTTTGGGTAGTCCCGTGCTTGCACCGAGAGGCGTAATAAGACCAAACGGGCCGCTACAGGGATTTCCCCGGGTTAGGGACGTAGTGTGCAGTGCAAGGCCAAGTGCGCGTAGTGTGCAAGCAGTCTATTTTATTTTTCTGAGTAAAATAGAAATTTTTCATGTGTCTTAAAAAGTATGATGCATGATTTTTTTTTTGAAAATTTTCTTTTTGATAAATCTTTTTTTTTTTGAAATTCTTTTTTTTTTGAAATTCTTTTTTTGAAAGCAAATGAACACATAAGCACATAATTCAAAATTCGAAGAGACGGATCCGATAGCCAAAATTTTGACTTTTTCCGAGGCGACCAAAACAACACAAAATGTGCAAAATCAACACACACACAACAAATGATTTCAAATGCCGGTACGGAAGCTTGACCCTCAAAAGCTTTTCCTTTTTTTTTTTTTTTTGAAAACAATGATACCGGTACGTGGGATTGTTAAACCACAATTTATCCCCGACTCGTGTTAGGAGGCGTTAACGGGAAGTTTAATGATTTCCACCAATATACCAAATGTCATTTTTTTAAGATAAAGCTTATTTAGTCCCCCAACGGAGTCGCCACTGTAACGATGTTGGTCCATTTTCCCGAAAGATTGGTGTTTTTCTTTTCTTTGAAAATCAATCGAAAAAACACGGAGTCGCCATGCCAGTTTTATTTTAAGGGCCAAAACTTTGAAAAATGCCCGAGATTAGAGATTTGGGTTCGGAGGTCACGTTACACGCCGGGAAGAACGTTAGTGTTCACCTGGAATGCCTCGTAAAACGAGTCTTCCAAACTTAAAAACCATTTGTGTGTGTGTTCCTTTGGCCAAAATAAGTTCAAACTGAAAAGTAAAAATTGAGGACTCTTTGTAAGACTTTGAAAAAATCCCATGATTTTTGGTGTGATTTTAGGGCTGAGTTTTGGTACTCAAAAGACCTTTTGAAGTTGAAAACCAATTCTGCCAGAATGAAAAAGGCAGTGGACACTTGATTTTAAAATGGGTTTAAGGGATTTAAAACTTCAAAATCTGGGAAAAGTCCGGGAATGAAAGTTGTTCAAAACACCTTAAATAAGGTTTCTGTAAAAACTTTCCCATTTGGGGATGATTTGGTGGACCAAAACCTTCTGGAAATCTCAGATATGAAATCTGGATTTCCAGAGACTGAGGAACTGACCTTTAAAAGATAATTTAAAAAAGGGAGTTTTACTCACGCAAAAAATAAAGTAAAAATATGTATGGAAAGCTATGGATGTTGTCTACAAAATGTATTTTGCAGTCAACACCAAATTCCAAGTTCTTCTGTGTCCAAAAAATTAGACCATGGACAGAGGTCTTAGAGAAAGGCTACTGGACAGCAACTTTCTCTTGAAGAAAAACATGATTTAAAGGGGGTTTGGCATCCATGCTTGTCCCCATTTTCCTAAGATTTGATTAGTGATCACTAAACATTTTAGTGGTGATCTACTATATCAAGCTATCCTTGGGGTACATTAGGACTTTAAGCATTTCATTTGCTTGGGAAGGGGAATTTTATCCTTTGAAAGAAAGATTTTGTGTATGAAAATGATTTTTAGGGTTTTGAAAATGTGTTTGCAAGTAAGAAAAGACACTTTGAAAGGAATGTTGATCCTTGTGGAGGATCATCCATGGAGATGAACTTCCATGGTGATCCTCTTGGATCTAGGGCAAGATATGAACAAATTACATCTTCAAAGTATGAGATGCATGCATGGATGAGAGAGATTTAGGGTTAGGAGAAGAAGGTTATACCTATCTTCTTTAGTGTTTGTGTTTGATTTTTGAATTTTGAAAGTGTTTGATGATTTGTGATTTGGGAAGATAATTAAGAGAAAAGAGTGACAATTCAAGGGAATTCTCACTATTTTCTCAAGTATTTTCGCCAAGGTGCAGCTGTGAATTGTGTTGTTGCTCTTTTTTTTTTTTGTGTGACTGAAGGGTTCAATTTATAGGTATTCTGGGAAATCAATCTCGTCCGCGCGGATCCGATTGTAAGCGTGCCTGGTGCATTAAATGCTGCTCCAGGCTTTGGACAGGAAGAATATTTTTGTCAAACAAGCAACTGGCTGTTGACTGTAGCTTCCATTTCGGGATTTTACAATTCTTTTGCTTTTTTGAGATTCTTTTCTTGGTTTAACCCCAAATAGTAATCCCTAATTTACCCTTGCTTGGTTAGAAATGTTAGGAATTGTTAGAAATGTTAGGGCTTTCGTTAATTTTCTAACGAAAATACTAACAACTCAAATTGGAGCACTTACAGTGTGGTTCCGTACCCACGACTGAAAGTTGTCCAAGTATCGCTCTTGCATCCGAGACGATAGCTTAGGAAAGGGAGCCATGACAGAAAGTGAAGGAAACCTAAGAAATTTGAGAGAATTCAGCTAACTGATCAAAAGCAATGCGCAGTTTCTTACAAATTGCAAAGCTGAAACTGCAATTTAAAGAATCTGGAAATTCATTTTTAGTCCGGCCGGACTCCCTCTGCAGTTGACATAGTCAACTCTGCAGCCAGCTGCTCCTGAATTGGAAACAATTCCAAACAACTCCCTATTCATGCCTTTATAAAACCTGCGTGCTCCCCTGGTTTTAATTAACCAAAGCCAACACCTCTTCCGCCCCCGGGCTCGTGCAACAGTGCAAATAATTAATAATCAGTGCAAATAAGCTTAATTTTTGACCCGTTCAATTTTTAATGAATGTTTCATTTTGTTTATTTTTGATCAACCTACTTGCTTATTTGTCGAAAATAAAAAGAAGGTAATCATTAAATAGATGCGTGAAATACAGGTTCCGCCCAACGGGCGCCTTTTCAAATACAGTTCAAATCAAAACGTTCCAGACGATACATACAAGAAAAGAAAAAGAGAGAAAGAAAGAAGTAAAGGAAGGACTACTCCGAGTCCTGCTCGTCATCCGAGCACTCGATGCACTGCTCCGCCGCTGCCGGATCCGTCGCAAACAAGAACTCGCCAAATTCCTCCAGGCGGGAATATGCAAAAGGCCTCCTCGGCGTCCGCGAACTCGAAGACTCTCCCCTCTCGTGCCCCGAGTGCGAAGGAGGATGAGCTCCAAACCCAGCCGTTCCGCCCGCGAACTGGCCAAATCCCTGTGCAAAGTCCTCCCCACCAGCCGTGGGAGCAGGCGAACCTCTCGGCCTAGACGGCCTCGGCTCACGGACATCCACGCTCCTCCGGGAACTGCACCGCATGAACGCCACGAGCCTCCTAGCGTAGGCGGCCCACCCGTCCACCAGCCTCATAGCGTCGTTGTACGTACGGCCAGACACCTGCGAACCAGGAAGGTCATCAGAAGACAAGCAGAAAGTACAGATGCAACATTTGCAGAATACTACTATCAAATGCAGAAAACCAAAAAGTGCTCACCGAAGCATTGGGGTCAACCCTGTATCGTGGTCTCGGCTCATCCGGAATCGAAATCACCAGCCGCCTGCGCGAACCATCCAGCCCCTCGTACGCCAGCCTAGCGCGTGGGAGCGGAAGATCTCGGGGATATCCAGGGCTATCGCCCTCCCTGTGCTGCACCTGTGGGCTCCTCAGCCTCATCCTCAAGAAGGTCTCATAGTCGGCCCCCGCTATGATATACTCGGTATAGAACGCGCCCTATCTATACCTTTCCAACTCCTCCATCGGCATCTCCAGAGGATGCTGCATGTGCATAGGAGGATCCACCGGCACCAACGGAATGGACCCCGGGCCGTGCTGACGGGTCACCCGCTCCCCCAGATACATAGCGTCGCAATGAAGTCCCACCAGGAGCTTCCTCCGCCGCGTCACCTCGCTAGCAACCTGAACCACGCCCATGTGGAACCGACTCCACCAGGTCAGCTGGATCCTCTCAGAGAACTCCCGGTCCAGGGCCTGGGACACCTCCTCGTATGACACCCGAGTACCCACTCTCGATGAGACCGGCTTCTTCGCTCTCTTCTGCCAAACCAGCATGGCAGGGAACAGGGGTCGATACGCCTCCCTAATGTCCCACTCCTGCGGACTGAACACCTCATAGCACCAGACCTGCCAAGCAAATGGAAAGTTATGTCAGCTACAGAGCAGATACATACGAGTACATAAAAGAGACAAGGAAGAGAAAAAGACGTGAACTTACATCCAAGACAGGTGTGAAGCAGCTCAGGGAGTTCTCCTCTTCTCGCGAGAACCTGTCCAAGGCATGATAGAGCTCGGCCAGTCCAGCCTCCCCCCATGCGAACCCCCTCACGGCGTCGACAGGATGTGTCGGAAGTCGGGAACAAGGTCGCTGACAACGCGAACCAAATGAACCCTCGAGCCAGGCGCTCCGCGGTCATCCTCAAAGATCCAGCCAAATAATCGGCGATACCCGCCTCCAGATGCCTCTCCATCGGCCTGTACCGAATGCCTAAGCCCCTGGCATCGGTAATATCAAAACCCAGCAGCTCAGACAACTGCTCCGGGGTATAACCGTCAATCCACACCAGCGTGTTGCCATAGGTCGGCAACCCAGTGATAGCAGCAAAGTCCGTGGGAGTCACCGTTGCCTCCCCCACCTGAAATGGAAAGTATGGGTCGTATCCCACCAATACTCGCTCAGAGCTACGTACATGGACCTGACCCTCGGCGTCGCAGCTATCGCAGCTACCGCACTGATAAACCCAGCCAATCCGGAGTCAAGCACCAGCTGCCGTGGACTCCTCTCTCCCTCTCGAGCCGCGTCCGGGAAGACCTCCCACAACGCTCGCACTGCCTCGAAGGCACCCCGACTCTTCTGGTTGTGGGTATCAACCGTCCCTCGCCCCTCGCCCAGTGAACAAGACAATAGCAACATCAACAGAATGCACGAACGCATGTCAGAATGATGCAATGCAATGGCAGTTCTTATTCCTTTCCTAAAATATTTCCATCTCGGTTGGAATATTGACGGTCCAAGACTTCAAAATCTTTCGAAAACTCCGTCGAATTCGGAACTTTCAAAATCTTTCGAAAACTCCGTCGAATCTGGAACTTTCAAAACATTTTGAAAACTCCGTCGAATCCGGAACTTTCAAAATCCTTCGAAAACTCCGTCGAAACCGGAACTTTCAAATCTTTTCGAACATTTCGAAAATTTACTCCGTCCCGAATTAAAGCTACTTTAATTTTGCAAAATGCATCTAGACATGGAATTTTGCAACCAAAATTTTTATGTCATCTACCCATAGTGTCAATTGAACTACATCCAAGTCAATTTCGACAAAGGTTCATAGCAAAGTCAAAAGCCCCAAATTCGGGCACCAAAATCCCTAGCTCATTCCTAGTCAAATTTCTAACATTTAAAGAATGCACATTCTTAAAATTAATGGAATTTGAAGGAAGCTTACTTGTCTCTCGATCCCTCCTTTGGAGTTGTGTCTCTCCCTAGCCGGGTAGAACTCCGCCGGATTCAATGGATGAATAATGGTTCGAATGGTCCGAACCAACCGCGTTCTTTCGTCATCGGTCCTTCCATGACGAGCCATTGGTTCCCAATCACCTTCCATAGCAATTTTCCTTCACAAATCCGAGCAAACCTCACAATTTGGGATGAAAATTCTCTCCTCCTTTCTCTCCTTTTCGCCGGAAATAATGAAAGAAAATGGCTTCTCTTTCTTCTGCCTCGGCGCTGATAAGGTCCTGGCCAAATTCAGTCCAAGTCCGGCCGGACTCTTACTGCACCAGAAATTTTTTTGCCACTTTGGCCCCTCAGTTTTTCACAGTTTCAATTTTACCTCTTTTCACCCCCAAAAGTGTAAAATTTCCCCCCAGTTAGACATTTCTAACACCCCATCCCCCGAGGATAAATTTTCAGTTAGTTTTCACTAACGCTCGTCTCCAGACGTTAAATTCTCAGTTAGTTTTCACTAACGCTCGTCTCCAGACGTTAAATTCCCAGTTAGTTTTCACTAACGCTCG
Organism: Adenophora triphylla var. japonica; assembly: GCA_022495995.1. Lineage (NCBI taxonomy): Eukaryota > Viridiplantae > Streptophyta > Magnoliopsida > Asterales > Campanulaceae > Adenophora > Adenophora triphylla. The sequence goes on from JAFEMH010003438.1 coordinate 18,612, forward strand.
TCTCCAGACGTTAAATTCTCGATTAGTTTTCACTAACGCTCGTCTCCGAACGTTAAATTCTCGGTTAGTTTTCACTAACGCTCGTCTCCGACGTTAAATTCCCGATTAGTTTTCACTAACGCTCGTCTCAGACGTTAAATTCCCGATTAGTTTTCACTAACGCTCGTCTCCAGACGTTAAATTCCCAGTTAGTTTTCACTAACGCTCGTCTCCAGACGTTAAATTCTCAGTTAGTTTTCACTAACGCTCGTCTCCAGACGTTAAATTCTCAGTTAGTTTTCACTAAAGCTCGTCTCCAGACGTTAAATTCCCATTTAGTTTTCACTAACGCCCGTCTCCAGACGTTAAATTCAATTCCAGTTGACGTTTGACATTCAAACGCTCACTTCAATCCCCAATTGACGTTTGACATTCAAATGCTCAATCCTGTCTCCGGACATTCTAGGTACAATTCCGTCTCCCGACGTTAAAATTTCTAATGGTTTTCACCATCGTTCATTTCCTCGGCAACTGCAATAAGCCCGAACCCCAAGGCACAAACGCCTTGCAACAATCCCTCTTCGGCCATCTTCGTAAGCCCGAATATCTTTTCACTTCAGCAAGTGAACACATATCTCCCCGGCCGCCAGTCGTAAGCCCGATCGTCCCACCTCAGCGGCCATCAAGGTAAGCCCGCACAACAATCCCTCTTCGGCCATCAAGGTAAGCCCGAATGCTCATCCCCAGCAGGATTCTAAAGAAGAAACGTCGATCCTTCCGAGTTGTTAATAACGCCAGTTTAACACAACCGTTCCCATCATTGCCGCCCTATCCCCAGCAGGATAAACCTGTCCGTCGTCGTAAGCCCAGCATCCAAGGCACGAACGCCTTCGTCTCAGGATAAACGCATCCTCGCAACTCCGGTTTGAGGCGCCACACGCCCTCGTATGTTCCAGCAGCTCCGGTTTAAGGCGCCACATGCCCTCGAAGGTTTCTGAAATCCCAGGTTCAGACGCCTCACATTAGTCTCCATTCAGGTTCCGGTACCTCGCAATGGTCTCCATTCAGGTTCAGATGCCTCCTAACAGTCTCGCTTAGGTCAAGGTCCCCACGCGCGGTTCCTTGCACTTATGAACTACGATCGGCTTGATTCCCGCTCGAGATACGTAGGAATCCTTTCGCTAAGGATCCAGCCAGCTGACCGCCCAGGTCTTTCAAAGTAAGGCATCCCGATTTGGATCCTTATCTTTTTTCAACGACCCCACCTCCTTCGGAGGAGACGTCGGCGAGGGCTAATCGTAAGTACCCAAATCCGGATCGTCAAAATCCGTCGTAAAGTTAACCGAAATCCGTTAACTGACCCGCTCCAGGTTAATCGGAACTCGTTAAACTCCCCGTTGCCAAGCCAACGAGACGTCCTGGGACTGCCCCGAGCATCCCAACGTCGAAGCGTACTTGACACACGTCATCGCACATAAAAGTACGGCTTTCCCTGAAAAATGCACTTTCCGGCACTTTTCGGGGGCGTTTCGGACATTTTCCGGACTGTTATTTTAAAAAACGGACAAAACCGGGACCGGGGAACGAACTCCCACACATTTGGTGAGTCATGGGACACGTGGCAGCCATGCCACAGCCCTCCCATCACCCTTCAATCAGAAATCAAAAGGAAACGACTAAAATACCCCTGGTAAACAGTCTAAGTCCGGCCGGACTCCCTGTGCAAACTTTCTGAAATTGCCAGCAAGCCCCTCAAAGTTCCAAAACACCACAAAACCCTGGAAATCAATCTAAGTCCGTCTGGACTCTTACTGCATTTTTTACCCTATAAATAGGAGGGTTGTCAAAGCCAAAATAACAAGATTTCTACTCCAAAAAATCACTTCACCCATGGCCCAAACTGAGTTTCACCCCTCCCGAGCTCCCGTTTTGTCTCGATTCGCGTGAAACTTCCGTATTTCGATCAAATACGCCCCTCACCACTCCAAAACACCTTTTCAAACTACTTTCCGTGTCCCGTACACACCCCCGAGCCAAAGGAGTCGACCCTAGCCATAGGTATAACTCCCTCTCTCTAATCTCTCGTTTCGTCTCGGTTTACGCGCCAGTCGCTACAACCATTTCGAATCACGTTATTGAAATGTAGACGCCTCCGTCTAACGGGGTCCGATACTGTGAATGTGTGCCCAAATTTTGTTTGTGTTGGATTCACGCGAGTTTGAAGACATCCGGTTTAATTTGAAAAACGGAGTTGCCACGCCATTTTGATTACCTCAAAACTTTGAAAAAAAGGTTTTATGGGTTCGGAGGTTAAGTTACCCCTTGGGAAGAACGTTTGGCGTTCACCCAAGGTGCCTTGCCGGAGCAAGTCTCCCATGATTTCATTAATCGTGCTTGCTTGCGTGCTTTCTTGTGTGCATGTGTTTGAGAAAAAGGGGGGGGGGGATGTCCCAAGTTGTCTTCCGGACGTACAAACCATTTGTTGGTTGTCGCTCGGGATTCCTTGGAATTTTATGTATTTGGGATTATGATCCCGTCCTCATCTTATGACTTGTGATCATCGCATTTTAAACCTCGGGACCCTCGGGACTTGCGTGATCGAGAGAATGACTCTCTTTTGGTCAAAGATGAGGTTCTTTAGAAAAGGAGGGTCCTTAGCCCATCAATCCTACGCTTTAAGACGGTCGAGCTCGTATAGATGCTTCATACTCTTTCTTAAGCGATAATTGGAGATATAGGGTTCAAGGTGTCCCTTTCTAAAGACATATGGAACCTTTAATGGAAGGAACGATGTAAAGATAGGATCCTTTACACCGGTCCATTCCTAGGTTGGGGGAAAGGGGGAAATGCATGATGAAAAATGACACTTTTAGTGAAAAGATGACATTTTTGGGTTTGCAAATGATGCTCTTTTGATTGAAAGACATGATCTTTATGCAAGTGATGCGTAAAGATAGGATTTTTATGCAAGTGATGCATGAAAAAGGGTTTTGAATGCAAAAGATGCATTTTTATTGAAAAGATTAGATTTTTATATGCAAATGATGCATAAAGATGACATTTTTATTTAAAGATGGGGGTTTTAGGTGCAAAGGATGCACCTTTATAAAAAAGACTACATTTTTATGACAAATGAGGTCTTAATGCATGCAAAAGGGAAAGGGGGTGATAAAGATGTGATCTTTATGAATAAATGCCAAGTCCCAAGCAAGATATATGAATGCAATGAGCAAGTATATCAATTAAAAGCAAGGTTAGGGCGTGCGAGGTTACCAATTGCTTCCTTTGCTTCTTTGGTCGGAGCTAGGAGGAGAGGTTGGTCTTGGATCTTCAAGGAGGAGGGAGGGAGCTTCTTGGCCTTCTTCTTCACCTTCTTGAGCTTCCAGCAGTATTCTTCACGTATTTGGAGTGTTTGTGGGTGACTTGCTATGAATTGTGTGTGTTGAAATGGGTAGAGGAGGGCTCTATTTATAGGCAGTCTGGATAAGGCTAACGAAGCCGTGCGGCTAGGGACAGTGAGCTAATGCAGCCGTGCGGCATTATCCATTGTGACTCAGCATTTCTAGAACCATGCAAGGTGGCAAATTCTAGAACCCTCTTCCTAATTAAGAAAAACGTGTTTCTTAATTAGGAAGGCTCCCTTCAGCCCTTAATTTAATTTGGGACTGTTCCAGAACATTTCCGGAACATTAGGAAGGTCGGGGGAATTACCGAAACTTACCGAAATTGCCGGGAAAATTAACCGGAAGGCATGAGCCAGATTTGGGTACTTACGAAGCCCTCGGCAACGTCACTTGCAGGGCGAGTGGGGTTGTCGAGAGAAAGGATCCAATGCGGCGAATGCCGAGACAGATTGGGTGATCAAGTTGGTCGAGTGGCTGGACCTTTTATGAAAGGCTACCTACGTATCCCGGATGGGAATCAAGCCATAATCGTAGTTCGGAAAAGATCCACAGGGGAATGGGGTGTCATATGTGACGAATTGGCTGAACCTACAGGAGGCTACCTACGTATCCCGAAGGAATCACGCCAGGTCGTAGTTCGAGCTTTGACTGAATCGAAATGTTATTCTTCCACCTTGGAATAACGGAGATCGAAAGAAAGAGCGAAATGTCATTCTTCCACCTTGGAATGACGGAGATCGCGAGAGAGATCGAAATTTTGTAAAGAAGTAAGAAGGACTCGATGATTTTTGTAAAGAAAGTGGGATGTACCCGATAATTTTGTAAAGAAACGGGACGTACCCTGATAATTTTTATAAAGAAACGGGACGTACCCTAATCATTTGAAAATAGAATTGAAAATGCCAATGGCAAACAAAATGAGCCACAGGGGTAAATTTGTAAAATAGGCTACAGGGCATTACGTCACTATCGAGGAGATAGGGGTAACTGAAGTTTGTAAAAACTTGAGCGTACTTCTCAATCTCTTTCGAATAAGAGATATGGGTATTTAAAGTTTGAAAAACTTGAGCATACTTCTCAATCTCTTTCGAATCAGAGATATGGGTATCTAAAGTTTGGAAAACTTGAGCATACTTCTCAATCTCTTTCGAATCAGAGATATGGGTATCTAAAGTTTGGAAAAACTTGAGCGTACTTCTCAATCTCTTTCGAATCAGAGATATGGGTATCTAAAGTTTGAAAAACTTGAGCATACTTCTCAATCTCTTTTGAATCAGAGATATGGGTATCTAAAGTTTGAAAAACTTGATATACTTCTCAATCTCTTTCGAATCAGAGATATGGGTATCTAAAGTTTGGAAAACTTGAACATACTTCTCAATCTCTTTCGAATCAGAGATATGGGTATCTAAAGTTTGGAAAACTTGAGCATACTTCTCAATCTCTTTCGAATCAGAGATATGGGTATCTAAAGTTTGGAAAACTTGAGCATACTTCTCAATCTCTTTCGAATCAGAGATATGGGTATCTAAAGTTTGGAAAAACTTGAGCGTACTTCTCAATCTCTTTCGAATCAGAGATATGGGTAGCTAAAGTTTGGAAAACTTGAGCGTACTTCTCAATCTCTTTCGAATCAGAGATATGGGTATCTAAAGTTGGGAAAAACTTGAGCATACTTCACTATTCGTGATAGAGGTAGCTAAAGTTTGGATTTTGACAATCCGGAAACTGTCGCCTGGCGTTATCTCATTATAAAGGGAATAACGGAGGCGCTTTTTTGGGAGAAAATGTTATCATTAGCAATTGGCACGTTACTTGAGCTTAGGGGTGATTTTTTTTTTTCTTGGAAACATGGTAGGGGTGGGTGCGGATGTACATATGGAATGTGTTTGAAAATTGTTTAAGACGGGTTTCAAGCAGGTGGGGTCGTATCCCTTGGGTGCGGGCTGAAGCTAGTTATTCTTTGAGATGTTGTCAACGTGGACTAGAATTCCTTCTTGGTGAGGCCCAGGTTTAAACCTCGGGTCTTGATTAAGGTCCTTTTCTTAAACTACGGCGCTTGAAGGCGATGCGACGAGGCTTTTATAACCAAAGCGAGATGTTGAAGTGACCAAACCTCTCTTCTAGGGATGGATGTGACTTATCGGAGCCCGGTCGAGGAAATACTCTCCGCAAAAAGCCCCATGTCTTACTAAAGCAAGGAAAGATCCTTTCATTTGGCAAAGCCCCGGTTGAATGAGCGAGTAGGCGAAGTGACTTGGCGAAGCCCGATGCAGTGACCTAGCAAAAATCCCAAATCGATTGAGTGCTGAACGTGATCCTGGGGTTAATCTGACCAAGGCTGAATCCATCTAGGGACCTAGTGAAGAACTCGATGCGAACCCCAAAAATGGCTAAAGAAGCCCCAGTTTAAAGGAATGACTTGGCAAAGACCCAACTTTGAAGAGTTCCAAGGCAGCCCTAATGCGAATTGTAGCGAGAAGATGGAAAACCTATCCTTTTTCTCTTCTTTTTTTTTTTTTTTTTTATTTAGTCAATCAGTCAACCTTAAGAAGATGTGAAAGAAAAGATTTTAGAAATGTATACATGCAGGGGCATATTTTTTCGAAAGGCGGGAATAAATCCCGATTTTGTGTTATTTTGATGGCCTTATTCGATGTAGGCACAAAACTCGCTTTGGGTTTGACTCTTTTGAGAGAGTATAAGCGTAGAAAGGTTGGTAAAAGTGTATGGAAGCCCCTGGCGACGGAAAATCGATGTTTAGCACTATTTTTCCTAAGATGTAGAAAAGGAAGACTTGTCAAGACATCTGAAAACTTGTTTTATTTACAATGATCACAAGATTGCTTAAAAACCCTTTGTTAATGTTCGGGCTATTCAACCACTAATATCGATATGAAAAAACATTCTTATTAATCATGAGGTGAAAGTCAACCAATGTCGTGGATCAAGGTTGGCTGGTGTGAAAGAAAAGTTTGTGTATAGGGAGGTCATTGATGAGATCGGGTTTTACGGAATCATTGTGTCTTATGGGAGAGGTCATTTGATGAGACCGGGTTTTCGGGAATTTGGATATGTTTATGGGAGAGGTTATCCGATGAGACCGGATTTTACGGGATTTGACTGTGCTTATGACCAGGACCATTCTTTGGTTGCCTACGTTCCCCTCATTGTGAGGAGCTCGGAGTCGCCGTAGTTCGGCCTTGGCCGGGCTGTGTTTGAGCTTTGGGAAATGGGATTTGTGGTTCCTTTAGTGAAAAGGCTTAGGATGAGAAGATTGGATGATGAGGCGTGGGCCTCGGGATGATTCCTTGACCAAGTCATTCTTGGACGGCCGCATTCGATTGCTTCCTTCTTTCATTGGGGAAGAAGAATTTACACGTGCCTACGAGGCTTATGAAATGTTTACGGCTTTGCTTCGACCGCCCCATTGTTATCGACAACTTTCATTCTCTCGAGCTTTGATTTTTGCTTGTCCGTCGAGCTTTTGATTGGCGATCTTTGGGTCCTTGGCCTCATCATTTTTTTTTTTTTTTTTTTTTATATATATATATGTGCAACCACTGTTTTTGCCTAGACTGCCCCCTTTTTGGGATTTTCGGCCTAAGTGGGCATTACTCTTTTTGCACCGAGATTTTTTTCTTTTTTTTTTTTTTTATGTGCAACCACTGTTTTTGCCTAGGCTTGCCCTTTTTTTGGGATTTTCGGCCTAGCTGGGTATTACTCTTTTTGCACCACATTTTTTTCTTTTTCTTTTTTTTTTTTTTGAAGCACCCGAGGGCCAAGGCGAGCCCTGCTTTAATTTCTCTTGACATCTTTGAGGTCGAAGGCAAGCTCCTAGATTGTTGTCGACACGGGGTCAATCTTTCGAAGCTGAGTGGCCTTTTGTTGTTCTTTGAAAATGCCGCCGTCGTTGACTTGGTCAAGGTGAAGGTGGGGGCATGATTGGGAAAGTGTATGGTTTAATGAAGGCCTTTTTGTGAAGTAAGGAAAGTGTATGGCTTGATGGAGGCCTTTTGTGGGGTAAGGAAGGTGTATGGGAGAGCATTGGTTGACTTTCTCACACCGATTAATCGAAACGTGAATTATTTCGAGAGATTACTTGTTGAGCAATGCAAGTGATCATATAAAATAAAACCATTTCATTAAATGTAATGTAGGTGTGCAAATAATGTCTTAAGTCTAGCAAGAAAAGAAGAAGACTCTTTTATAGAAAATTGAAGATTTATTACAATGTCCGTAGAGGACTTGATTGAAAGGGAAAAAGTACTAGAACCTACGAAGGTCGGAGAGACTATTTTTCTTTTCTTTTCTTTTTTTTTTTTTTTTTTTTTTTTTTTTTTTTTTTTAAGGATAGGTATACCCTAGTCTAGCTACTCTTCAACTTGGTTGGGTGTCGGGGAGCTTGAGCTTTCCTTCGTAGATCGGCCACATTGAATTTCTTTCTTCGAGACCCACACACTTGTGCATCACATGCCCAAAATGCTTGTGGTACTCGCGGTAACTTGGTCCTGTCAACTCTACTTGGGGTTTCTTGGCTTATAATTCTCGAGAGGTGTGAGAAGGCCTCGTTTCATCAAATCATCGAAAACTTTGCTCATGGGCATCCCAAAATGATCATGCTGACGTTTCTGACCTTCCACTTCCCGAATCGACCTCTTACCATAGCTTTCTATTTTTGGCCCATGGAGGTTCTCGAGCTTCCCATCTTCTATCAACTTACGGATCTCATACCTCAAATAGGTGCAATCATCAGTGTCGTGCCCAGGGTATTGATGGAAAAGACAATGCTTAGACTCATCCAACTGAGCATTGTGGTTCTTGGGCTTCCAATTTTCCAATGGCTTTATTAGCTTTTCTTTCATCATCTTTTCCACCATCTTGCTTAAAGGCATCTCCATGTTGTCAAAATGAAAGGAGCAGAGTTTTCGGGAGACATTGCTGTTCTCCAGGCTTGGATTTCCATTGTCCAGTTGGTTCCATTGTTGGATTTGGTCAAGGAAGCTACGACACCCTTTCCTTTGTGAGGAAGCTGGTGCTTGGTAGGTACGGTTCTTGCTTGGTGCTTGATGGCATTGGGTTATGCTTGGTGGAGTCATTTCCTTGCACAGTTCAACATCTTGGGTCAATGGAGTATTGATACTCATCATGAGGTCAAGCTTCTCTTGTATTTGTTTCACTTGCTCCATCGGTATTGCCACATGGGGGTTAACGGGGACTCTCGCAACGGGACTTGTATCGGCGGAGGGAGCCGTAGTAGCAAGCCAGCGGGTGGCGGCGAATTCATTAAGTCCGGTAGGTGACAGCTGAAAACTTGGATCATCCTTTGGCAACTCATGATCGCATTCGGGCGGGTATAGGGGTTTCGAACATAGCCACATATCTCGGGCGATTATGTGAAGGCTGGAGTATAGGTGGCGGTATTGCTGAAGCGAGAGACAGTGGGGTAAAACCCAATCCGTTCGAGGAGGCGAGGGGGATGGAGCCACGATGGTGGGATGTTAGAAAGGACCGAGGAGAAGTGATCCTTGGCAAGGGATCATATGTGGATGGAGGAAGGTATTGGTTATAGGTCGGGGAGGCTGAGATGGCTACTTACGGAGTCTCATCTTCGACCATACCCAGAGAAGCAGTTGGACTCAGCATTACTTGAACTCCATTGCGGCGAAGAGCACCGATGAGCAATGACAGTGCTCTTCATGAACCTTTCCGGGCATTTTCCAAAGCCGGGACTAACTCTTCCTTCCTAAACATCTGATTTCCTGCACCCTCATTTGTTTCTGTCAAATGCCATTCGACTCTACGAGGCGATGGGTATGCGAACCTAAGGTTTTACGAAAAGCCGGCGACCCGGTATTCTAGCCCACTTCTTTCTCGCTGCGGGAAAGGGATAGGCAAGGTTTAGACTAGGGGGTAGGCAAGATTTAGACTCGGGGTAAACAAGGTTTAGACTCAGAGATGGGTGAGGTTTAGACTCGAAGGTGGATAAGGTTTAGACTCGGGGTAAGCAAGGTTTAGACTCGGAGATGGGTGTGGTTTAGACTCGGGGCAAGTGTTTAGGCTGAAAGCTCAAGTAACATGCACTTATCGCTTAACTTTTGCTTAAAACACATTTTCTCCTAATCCTAATTGATCGGAAAAGATGAGACCTTGAAAAGACAAGATCGAAAATCGGAGATCGGACCGAAAAGGTCTCGATTAGGGATTTGACCATGAAAGGTCGGGATAGGAAAATAGGAAATCGGACCGAGGAGGTCTCGATTAGGGATTTGACCATGAAAGGTCAGGATAGGAAATCGGACCGAGGAGGTCTCGATTAAGGATTTGACCATGAAAGGTCGGGATAGGAAAATCGAAACCGGACCGAGGAGGTCTCGATTAGGGATATCAAAGGTAGGACCATGCAATTATGATTACATTAATTGTTCAGGTTTACTTAAAACAATGTCTTTTATTTATTTCTATTTGGTTGGAAAAGGGGGTTTGCCCTTCTTTTTCACAACTACTCTAGATCCTGGATCAGTGGGTTCCGTCACTACGTCTATAAGCCCCTCGTATTCCACCTGTATTTCGACCTCCCAGGGTGGACGGTCCCGGGCGAGGGTCCTATAGGGCACGCGGATCCCACCGACCGAGAGTAAGAAACGCTCCTAACGGGTCTAGCGGGTCATAGGACCTTTTCAACGCACGAGCGATGCGGATTATAGTCAAGGCAATACCGGGAAAGTCTCGTCTTTCTGCCTTGATAGGATTTTGGCAGAATTTCGCTTGAGCGAATGACGTTTTGACTTTCGATAATGTCCGAGAATATAATAGGCATGGGTCGGGCGGCAAAAGCCGGATGACACAGTGTCACATTGAACTTCGTTGCATACGCCGGGCGTGAGTTAGAATCGAAGTCAATGCCGGGTCAAGATCTTGCCAATTTTTCCTTGTCGGAATTTTAGCAGAGCTTCGCTTGAGCGAAAGATCTTTTGATTTGTTGGCAAAGACTCGGTCTTGACTCTTACGCATTCCGTGCAGGTCAAGGTCAATAGTCAATGTCGGAGTTGAGATCTCGCCAATTTTTCCTTGTCGGAATTTTGGCAGAGTTCTTCTTCCGTTATGAACTAAGGTTTGACCTTTACGAGGGTATGCAACTGGGCTATATGACACGGACTAGACCAAAAACCAACCAAAAGTCACGGTTTTTGAAACGTGTGACACGGGCCGTGCGTTAGTCGACCTTTGGTTTGCCGTGGGGAGGTTGGGATGATTCCGTGCGCGCCCGGGAGCATCGTAAGGCTGTCCGTGACTGCAGCTGGAACCACCCTCGGGTTTGAAGGACGTGCGTGCAAAAGTGTACAGGATATATCAGGTGCGCGTAGTGTGCGGTCTCCTAAAAATGTTCCTTTTGAGTTAAAACAGAGATTTTCAGAAATGTGTTTTAAAGGAATGATTTTCGGGACGGGGAAAATGCAACACATAAGCACGTAAATTTTAAGGAGCCCAGTCGAGTCATGGGTGAGTAGCCCCAAGCCGCTAGGGCTGCCCGGATTAACCATGATTTTTCCTGGTGGAATTGCCACTGAGGTCGCCCGGTCAGAATCCAATGAGGATTGAGCCGTATGACTGCATGGATCAATTTTCCAGGTTCCACTCCTTTTGCTATTTTTCGGGTTATTTCCCGTTTCAAAGTATGCACAGATTCCAAGATGCAAATGATGCAATGCATGGTAAAGAAAGCAAGCACGATTAATGAAATCGGCGATGGGAGTCTAACCCGCTCAAAGGGAAAAGCTTTCTTTTATTTTTTCAAAATTATATTTTTTTTTCGAAAAGGGATACTGGTACGTGGATTGTTAAACCACCGGTTATCCCAACTCTCACGTCAGGGAGTGTACATGAAGGGTAAGTGGTTTCCACCTATATACCGAGTATCGATTTTTGTTTTGAAAATAAAAGCTTTTCTCCTTTGGGATGTCCCCAGCAGAGTCGCCAAACTGTGAATGTGGTGCCCAAATTTTATGTTGGATTCACGCGAGTTTGAAGACATCCGAGTTATTTGAAAAACGGAGTCGCCACGCCATTTTGATTACCTCAAAACTTTGAAAAAAAGGTTTTTACTTGGGTTCGGAGGTTAAGTTACCCCTTGGGAAGAACGTTTGGCGTTCACCCAAAGTGCCTTGCCGGAGCAAGTCTCCCAAGATTTCATTAATCGTGCTTGCTTGCGTGCTTTCTTGTGTGCATGTGTTTGAAAATAAGGGGGGAAATGTCCCAAGTTGTCTTCCGGACGTACAAACCATTTATTGGTTGTCGCTCGGGATTCCTTGGAATTTTATGTATTTGGGATTATGATCCCGTCCTCATCTTATGACTTGTGATCATCGCATTTTAACCTCGGGACCCTCGGGACTTGCGTGATCGAGAGAATGACTCTCTTTTGGTCAAAGATGAGGTTCTTTAGGATAGGAGGGTCCTTAGCCCATCAATCCTACGCTTTAAGACGGTCGAGCTCGTATAGAGGCTTCATACTCTTTCTTAAGCGATAATCGGAGATATAGGGTTCAAGGTATCCCTTTCTAAAGAAATATGGAACCTTTAATGGAAGGAATGATGTAAAGATAGGATCTTTTACACCGGTCCGTTCCAAGGTTGGGGAAAGGGGAAATGCATGATGAAAAATGACACTTTAATGAAAAGATGACATTTTTGGGTTGCAAATGATGCACTTAGTTTAAAGAAATAATCTTTATTGCAAATGATGCATAAAGATTTGATTTTTATGCAAATGATGCATTTTTGTTGAAGAAATTGGCATTCATTATGCAAATGATGCATAAAGATTGCATTTTGAAAAGCATATGATGCTAGTTTATGGTAAAGACATGGTCTTTAAAGCAAATGATGCTTGAACAAGGGGTTTTGAATGCAAATGATGCATTTTTATTGAAAAGATTGGATTTTTATATGCAAATGATGCATAAAAATGACATTTTTATTTGAAAATGGGAGTTTTAGGTGCAAAGGATGCACCTTTATGAAAAAAGACTACATTTTTATGACAAATGAGGTCTTAATACATGCAAAAGGGAAAGGGGGTGATAAAGATGTGATCTTTAACTATAAATGCCAAGTCCCAAGCAAGATATATGAATGCAATGAGCAAGTATATCAATTAAAAGCAAGGTTAGGGCGTGCGAGGTTACCAATTGCTTCCTTTGCTTCTTTGGTCGGAGCTAGGAGGAGAGATTGGTCTTGAATCTTCAAGGAGGAGGGAGGGAGCTTCTTGGCCTTCTTCTTCACCTTCTTGAGCCTTCACCAATATTCTTCACGTCTTGGGAGTGTTTGTGGGTGTATTGCTATGGATTGTGTGTATTGTTGTTGTTGAAATGGGTAGAGGAGGGCTCTATTTATAACCAGGCTGGATAAGGCTAATGAAGTCGTGCGGCCGAGACCTTGGGCTAATGCGGCCGCAAGCGGCTTATCCCACAATGACTCGGCATTTCTAGAACCATGCAAGGTGGCATTATTCTAGAACCTTCTTCCTAATTAAGAAAAACGTGTTTTCTTAATTAGGAAGGCTCCCTTCAGCCCTTAATTTAATTTGGGACTGTTCCAGAACATTTCCGAAACACTAGGAAGGTCCGGGGAATTACCGGGAAACTTACCGAAATTGCCGGGAAATTTAACCGGAAGGCATGAGCCAGATTTGGGTACTTACAGATCCGTCGATTGTCATTTACTTTTCTGTCATTTACAACTCCGAGCCATTTTGGCTCGTCGATCATCATTTACAATTCCGAGTCGTTTTGGCTTGTCGATCGTCATTTACAATTCCGAGCCGTTTTGGCTCGTTGATCGTCATTTACGATTCCGGATCGTTCGATTCCGTCGATACCGCATTTAAATACTGTCATTTACAAAGTCCGACCTGTTTGGATCGTGATAGTATTTACTTTTCAAAGTCCGAGTCGCAATCCGATTCGTTGATTGCATGTCATTTAATATGTTTTTTCCCGTAAAAATCGTTAACAATGTAATGCCCGATTCAAAACCGGAGTTCGTCCTTTGAACTCTCTTTCAAAACGCGCGAAATGACGTTTGGCATCCAAAAGCTCATCTTCAAACTAAAAGCCACCATTTGACACTTAAAATCATTTAATACGCTTTTTCTCGTAAAAATCTTTAACAATGACTCGCCCGGTTCAAAATCGGAGTTCGTCCTTCAAACTCTCTTTCAAAAGGCTCAAAATCGACGTTTGCCACGCAAACGCTCATTTCAAACTCAAAATCGACGTTTGCCACGCAAACGCTCATTTCAAACTCAAAATCGACGTTTGCCACGCAAACGCTCGTCTTTTCAAACAAAGTCACCTAATCAACGTTTGACATTCAAACCAAGATTAAGCTTGTCATTCAAGCCCCCATTTCAAAACACACACACACATGCACACGTTTTCGAGAAAGGTAGAAAGACTCGTCATACGAGGCATTTCGGTTGATCTCGTAATACTCTTCCCGAAATGTAACGTGACCTCCGAACCTAACAATCTCTGGTACCAAATAGCTTTTTACTCGTTTTTGCTACCAATAAAAAAGATACCCTGTTTTCAAAGCCTTTTCCTAAGTTTTTGCTACCAATAAAAACGACACCATTTTCACTAAATCCGTTTCTCAACGTTTGGGCTCAAAATACAAAAACCGCGTGGCGACTCCTCATTCCTTTCCAAGAAGCGAGGTCTCAGACACCAACACCCCGCGAAAGACAACCGCGTTTCGCCGCGCGCGAAATCCCGGGTAATTTCAAATCTGCTAATGTTGTTTTTGATGACTCACTTGATCTTAACCTCAAGACTATTGAGGATGATGTTTCAGGTTGCTTACTGGACTAGAAGGATACAGAAACAGGTGCTGGAGAACCAACAGAAACTGCCAAAGTTGAAAAACCTGTTGAAACAGCAAAGGATGTAACCAAGGATGTGGACACATCTACATCCACATCTGAAACCACATATGCTCCCACATCCACTCAAAATCCTGTAACTGAGGACAGTTCCTCTAAATCTAATCAGGATGATGCTCCAGAATATAATGTGGATGGGTGTGTGGATAGATCAAGGGATATTCCCTCTAAAATTCAGAAAAACCACCCCACTTCACAAATTGTGGGAGATGTGCAAGGTCAAGTGAGAACAAGGCAAAAGGACAAAGTAGACTATAGAAAGATGGCTAGTTTATGGAGTTGCTCATCAGTATACTCCTAGGTAAGCTTTTGCTGCTTTGTTTCAAAGATTGAACCTAAGAATATCAATGAAGCATTGAAAGATGCTGACTAGATTCTTGCCATGCAAGAAGAGTTGATTCAATTTGATAAGAATGAGGTTTGGACCCTTGTCCCTAGACCCTCTCATGGAAATTTCATAGGAACTAAATGGATTTTCAAGAACAAAACTGATGAGCAAGGTGTAATTACTAGGAATAAGGCTAGGTTAGTTGCTCAAGGTTATACTCAAATAGAAGGAATAGATTTTGAGGAAACTTTTGCACCTGTTGTAAGGATTGAATCCATTAGACTCTTGTTGGTCATTGCTTATTACCTCAAGCTCACTCTTCATCAAATGGATGTTAAGAGTGCATTTCTAAACGTGGTATTGAAAAACCTAAAGGCTTTGTGGATTCCAAGTTTCCTAACCATGTCTACAAATTGAAAAAGGCTCTATATGGGCTGAAACAAGCCCCTAAAGCTTGGTATGGTAGGTTAACTGACCATTTGCTTCACCTATGATTCAAGAGAGGAGAGGTTGACAAAACATTGTTTGTGAGAAAAAATAAAAAGGAGATTCTTGTGGCACAAATCTATGTGGATGATATTGTTTTGGGTCAAATTCTGACTCTATGCTAGCTGAGTTTGTGGAGAGTATGACTTCCACATTTGAGATGAGTATGGTAGGTGAGTTGAATTATTTTTTAGGCTTACAGATAAAGCAATTCAAATATGGCATGTTCATCTCTCAATCCAAATATGCCAAGAATCTTGTGAAAATTTTGAGCTAGAACATTCCTCACATTTCAAAACACCAATGGGATCTTCCCAAAAGCTGAGCCATGATTCAGATGGTGAGAGTGTTGACTAAACCTTATACAGAAGCATGATAGGAAGTCTGTTGTATCTCACTGCAAGTTGACCTGATATTATGTACAGTGTGTGTCTTTGTGCAAGATATCAAGCTAACCCAAAGGTGTCCCATCTTAAAGCCTTGAAAAGAATCATAAGATATGTTAGTGGGACTGTGAACTTAGGGCTGCACTATTCTAAGGAGACAAACACCAATTTGGTTGGCTATATAGACTCGGATTGGGCTGGAAACAGTGATGATAGGAAGAGTACTACAGGTGGATGCTTCTACCTAGGAAACAACCTTGTGTCTCGGTACAGTAGGAAGCAGAATTGTGTGTTCTTATCCACTGCAGAGGCTGAATATGTTGCCCTTGGAAGTTGCTGCACACAACTGCTTTGGATGAACCAAATGCTGAAAGACTATGGATTGA
Organism: Adenophora triphylla var. japonica; assembly: GCA_022495995.1. Taxonomy (NCBI): domain Eukaryota; kingdom Viridiplantae; phylum Streptophyta; class Magnoliopsida; order Asterales; family Campanulaceae; genus Adenophora; species Adenophora triphylla. Next base: position 34,526 of record JAFEMH010003438.1, read on the forward strand.
ATAGCAAAATTTTGACTGCTTTTTGTGATAACAAAAGTGCCTTGGACATATCAAAAAATCATGTCCAACATTCTAGGACAAAACACATTGATATTAGACATCATTTCATTAGGGATCTTGTAGAACAAAAAACTGTGTGTCTGGAATTTGTTAGGACTGAGAATCAATTGGCTGATATATTTACAAAGGCATTAGATTTGGAGAGATTTTCTTTCTTGAGAAAGTCTCTTGGCTTGTGTGATATCTAAGGCTATGAGCACAAATGTGTCTCATATCCTCTAACACATCTGTATATTATCTAACTAAAAAAAATCATGCATTAGCACGAAATATCTCAGTGTGGTCACTTGTGAGTTTTCATCTTTGACATTTTTCTGATCACTTAATTGTGAGCACTTCCTGTTCTTGTTGTCTTTTGATAACTTGATATAATCTTACTAGATATCTCACAGTGAGTGCTTTAAAAAATAATGAGAAACAGCTGCTTCACCCTCAGTATGAAGCCATACCTTTGTGATCAAGTGATTCTCATAAGAAATCTTGATATCAAACTTGATAAGATCATTGGGAAAAAGGGCTATCTTTGGGATTCAAGAAAAGTGAAAGCTACTCAATGAAAATATCCACAATAAAAAATGGGTGGATGCATCCTTGAGGCTGTGCAGATTGGATTATTGCTCATTGACTTTTTGTGATCTAAATGTGTCCCCAAATGTGACTCGCATCCAATGCCACATATGTGAGCTGAGATTTTTTCCTTCACCTGTGTGTTGCATCATGCTAGACATTCTGCATTTTAGGTCATATAGGGTGCTTTGTAAATATGCTAGTTAATTTATTTTCTTTCTTAACTTACTCCTAGATTTAACATGCTTTTGATTTCCAATATCTCCCATGAAAAAGAAAAGATGTGTATCAATCATAATTCGAAAAGGAAGGACAATTTGGAAAAGGATTCTTTTTTAAAAGATATGGCTGAAGTATTTTTTATTTCCATAAAAATCTGTCAAAATCTTGATTTGTTCTAATCCCTATTTTTTCGAAGGCTGCTGTGTGTAGAAATATCAAAGGGTTATAGCCGTTGGAGGATCTTTGAGGTATTTTGGCTGTGAGAAACCTTTTTGGAGAAGGATTCCTCAATTCAATTGGAAAGGGGGAGTTGTGTGTATTTAATAGGACTCACATCCGTCCCATCCCTTAAACCCTTGATAAATCTCTTTTCCTTCTTCCATAATTGCTCACACACACACGTTCATTAATCTCTCTCTACTGTGCTACCTAACTCGTTTTTTGCAGTAATGGCGTCTCCAACTCAAATTCGAGAAGAAGGAATTCTAGACATTGAGCCAATTTCAGTCGCCTCAGCTGACACTCCCATTGTCGATCAACCCCCAAAAGCTAAATTTACCTACGAGGTACCCCCTTCATCGTCTTTGTCTGAATCTGCCATGGAGGTTCCAACCTCAAAATCCCCCACATTGGAACCCTCGGCCGCTCCATCATCCCCTAATATCCCTGTTCCTCCACCTTCTCCAGCTATTCAACCTCCTGTTGAACCTACATCTGTGGCCCCTGTTCCACATTTAGAAACTCCCTTGACCAAAAAGAGGAAGCTTCCTACCTCTAAACCAAAGGGCCATTTTGTTAATCATGCACCCCCAAGAAACCTTCGACGATCTCACAGGGTGAGAAAACTCTCAGAGGCTGACAAAGCCAAAAACATGAAAAAGCCTGGAGGAAAACCTTCCACAGCCATTGCCTGTAATGAAGAAGAAGAAGAAGAAGATGAGGAAGAACAACCCTTGACCAGAACCAGAAAACAACCTGCTTCTACAACTGCTGTCCTTGTTGCTGTGGCTCCACCTGTTGCTACTCCTCCAACTGATAAAGATGAGGAACCCCTTGCCAACATTCTCATGAAGCTAAAAGGGAAGAAGAAAATGGCTGAAGCTGATTTGGAGCCAAGTTTTGAAGAGGTTGAAGAATCTGATGGGAGTTATGAAAGTGATGACACAGCATATGATGAGAATTATAAGCTGGGTCGTGATGAGTTAGAATAAGAAAAAGAGGATCAATCCCTTGATTCCCCCTCTGATGTTGAACCTGAAGCTGAAAGTGCAAAGGAGCCTTCACCTTCAATAGATGTGCCTGTAGATGTGCACACATCCAAATGCACATCCACCAGGCAGAAAGCACAAAAGGGTAACTCTAAAACCCTTTCTATCTATACTGCTTTAGAACCTATTTCATTCAGGTTTTTATCTTCTGATGCCTCTGATAGGCATGCTCAGCTAGTGAATAAGGCTTTCACTGTTGAAATGATAAGAGATAGGGAGACTTTCTCCAAATTGGGCTTAGACAAAATTTTTGAAGAGAGAGGCTTGTTTTTAACTGTTGACCATCCCCTTCCCTTCCTTCCCAAACTGGTTTACGAATTTTATGCCAATTTGACCAAGGGATTAGACAGACCTTCATCCCCTATGTTTTGTTCAGTCTATGTGAGAGGCAAGTTTATCAATTTTTCTCCCTCTGTGATAAATGATCTCCTGGGCTTAGAGAGTGGGTATGATCAGGTTTGTGATGTATCTGAGGATGAATTGGTTTCTGCCATTACCTATGGAAAAGTAGCCTCCTGGCCCATCAAGCCAAAAGACTTAGGTAGTGGCTCTCTCACTTCTTTATATTGCTTTGTCCATTCCATTCTCACTGCCAACCTCTGCCCTTCCAACAATAAAACCTCTGTCACTAGGGTTCAAGCCGATTTGCTCTATAGGTTGGGTGCTAAGAAGAACATAAATTTTGGTGAGTTTATCTTTAAGAAAATTTGTGGGTATGGTGAATCTCCCTCCAAGAAATGGTCCTTGCCTTACCCTTCTCTCATCTCTCAAATCCTAATTGCTCAAGGTGTGAAGCCTGAAAAAGGTGAAGTTAGGGTTGATAAGTTTGAATTGTTCAAAGAATCCAAAACCCTATTGGATGGAAAGCAAAGATTTGTTGATCTCCCACTGGGAGTTGTGCCTGAAATTGCTATGCCAGATGTGGGCACATCCAGTCCCACATCTGTGTCTCATTTTGATGCCCAAATGCAAGACCTGGATGCAGAAATTGCAGTTGCTGAAGCCCTTACCACTGCACTGAATGATCAAATGCAAGCTTCCAAATCCCATGCCAACAACTTCAAAGCTCTCAAGAACAGACTTCTAAGGTGGCATGCAACTCTTTCTGTTCAAAAAGGGGGAGAAGGAAGTGCTGATGTTGTACCTGCTGCTGCTACTGACTTTTCATCATGGAAATAGTGGGAACTTTGAATTAAGGGGGAGAAGATTTGAATCTTATTTTTGTTTAATCTGTGGTGGTTCTTAAAAAAATTTTAATTTCTGTTTTTTCTGCTATTTTAAACAATGGTCTGTAAAACTTAAAACAGGTTGCTGAATGGTTGCTTTTGTTATATTTTTAAACTACAAGTTTTTTTCTAATATGGTTTATGCATTTGTGTGTGGATGTGTGACACATCTGCACACACATCCATTCAGGGGGAGATTTCGAATTTGAAAATGTTGATCTTGTGATCAAATCATAAATCTTTGGTTTTGACCAGAAAGTCCAAAATAGGGGGAGATTGAAAGCGTGAGTTTTTGGAAACAAAAGTTGTTTCCTTATTTTCGAATTGCATCAAAATTGGTAAGTTGATTTTGGGACTTTCATGAAAGATTTATTGTGTCCTACTTTGACAAGGACTTTGTTAATATAGTAAATATCTTTTATTTATGTACATAGTTGTTAAATTAGGACTAACCTACTAACAATCTTTTTCCATGTGAGTGTGCTTCATGTTTCCTTGTAGGAATTGGAAAACTCACATAAGGAAAGCATTGGATTCGTGAAGATCTTCTCCAAGGTGCCTATAAATACAAGGAATCAGCACAAGAGAAGACACGACTTTTCAGAAAGAAAAATACTTCTGTTCTTCACGTTTTCATATTGTTATTTTAGGTTGTGAGTGAAGGTTGTGACATACATCCGAACTCACATCTAGGTTTTAATCAAGTTCTTTGTTTTACTTCTGATTAGAATAGAGTCTACTTGGGAAAGAGAGTCTGTTCTTGTCATAGAAGGTGATTAGAACTTGTTTAGTATTTTCGTTTTTTTGTTTTCACTTATTCGTATTTTTTGTAAGCAACAAAAGTTTTAATAGTGAAAAGTTTTTGGGCGTAAGCCTAGTTTGCTGGTTGCAAAACCAGGAGCATATATAATTCCTGTGTTATTATTTTATTCCGCTGCATTATTTGTGGATGTGTGGACAGTTGTGAGACACATCTGTACTCACATCCGTGAACTGTTGTGTTGTTTGAAGCTTCCTAGCTACACGAAACTTTCACATTGTTCTTGTCCGCTTTCGGAAAAATCATGCACACCCCTAATGCCTAACACCTTTTCATTCAATAACTTATCCTCAGAACCCTCAAACTTTAAACAATTTATTTTTCATGTTCTCCTTGAATCAACATAGGAGACTACTCTTAAAATAAATAGAAATATGTTAATTAAAATTTAAAGTTTTCCACCATTCTCACACATTCTAACTTTTCCCTTCGTCCACATTTTTCTTTATATTTGTGAGTGATGATGGTTTGAGGGGTGATATGTGGCGACAAAATGGTGGCAGTAGTAGCAGACGGTGGCAAAAGGTGGTGTGGCAACAAGAGGTGGCGGCGAGTCGTGGCTGAAGGTGGCCATGGCAGTAGGTGGTGGCGAATGTGGTTGCACAGATAACCAACCCAATCATTTATTACCTTTAAATACTAACATTGAAAAAAAATGTTCAATAATGAAAACAGAAAAAAAGTTGGGGACAAAAATAATTTTTATTTCGTAAAATAATAAAAATTAATATGGGTTGAACGATTTAATCAACCTGCATAAGAAAGATAGAAAGAACAGAAGAAGAAAATGAAAGAAGGAGGACTTGACAGAGACAAGAAAGAAGGAGAACTCAAGGCAGAAAGAAAGGATGACCCGTATCACATTTAGGTCTCCAAATCATTTTTTTATATAACTCTGTACACTCCTATTCCTATGAAAAGATTTCAATTACCTACAACAACTATGGAAAGATAAATAAAACTTCTATTCTATCTCAATCACTCTCCATAATACATGGGATATTTACCTAGGAAAATAGGGAAAGGATATACCAAAATATGTACAAAGTTAAACCGTATAACGTGAGTCCTGGAGAAGATCACGTATCTTTGCTTTCACCCCTCCCTCAAGCGAAGTGTCATGGAACTAAGCTGAAGCTTGTCGGAGAGGAGCTGAAAACGAGGAGCAGCAAGGCGCTTTGTGAACATGTCCGCCACTTGATCCGAAGATGCAATATGGTGAAGCCGAAGGAAACCCCGAAGATGAAGTTCACGAACAAAGTGGAGATCGATTTCAATGTGACGAGTTCTAGCGTGAAATACCAGTTTTTGGGCATATGAAGCGCCGAAATGTTATCACAAAAAAGATGCGGTGGTACGAGAGGAATACCAAGTTTACGAAATAGATAAGAGAACCACCGAATTTCAGCAGTCGTGGAGGCCAAGGCCCTATATTCGGCCTCACTACTTGAATGAGATACCGTATGTTGCTTTTTAGATGACCATGCCACTAGATTAGGGCCAATGAAAACACAGGCACCAGTTGTAGAGCGACGGTTGTCTGGCGAGCCTGCCCAATCGGCATCGGAGAAAGCAACAAGTGAAAAATCTGGGGAAGAATGAAAAGATATGCCAAGAGAGGTCGTGCCTTTGAGGAACTGAAATATGCGTTTAACTGCTTGCATATGAGAAGTGCATGGAGAGTGCATAAACTGCATACCTGGTTAATCGCAAAAGAAAGGTCCGGATGAGTGAGAGTAACATATTGGAGGCCGCCTACCATGCTTCGATAGAGAGTAGCATCGGAAAGTGGGTCTCCGTCATGGGCGGTGAGATGTAGCCCAGGAGCAAGTGGTGTAGGAGCCGGTTTGCTCGAGTGGCTTCGATACCGAGAAAGAAACTCAGAGGTCCAAGGCGTCTACTCTCAAACGTAGCACAAATAGAGTCAATGACCTTGTTGACCACGGAGGAGTTAGAGCCAGTAACTATAATATCATCCACTTATACGAGAATGGCCACTGTGGTGTCGTGTACATGGAGAATAAATAAGGAAGAATCCGCTCGGCTGTTAAAGAAACCCAGGGAAAGAAGGAAGTCATGTAGTCGATGTAACCACGCATGAGGGGACTGCTTAAGTCCATAAAGAGCACGATGAAGGCGACATACATGAGTAGGTTGATGTGGATCAACAAACCCCGGTGGTTGGGACATATACACCTCCTCAGTTAGAATCCCATTCAGAAAGGCATTCCAAACATCAAGTTGTTCAATAGGCCACTTACGAGAATGAGCAATGGAAAGAATTGAACAAATGGTTGCAGGTTTAATGACGGGACTAAACGTCTCATCATAATCAACTCCCTCTTGTTGTGTGTATCCCTGAGCCACCAGTCTAGCTTTATAGCATTCAAGAGATCCGTCGGCTTGTCGCTTGACTTTATAAATCCACCTACTGCCAACGACATTATGACTTTTTGGACGGGGAACAAGAGACCATGTACTATTTTTCCGTAGAGCTATAATCTCATCTTGCATTGCTTGTTGCCAGTGTGCAAAAGGTGCATCCTGTTTGAGAGTCTTTGGTTCGAAGAATGGAGAATCCAAAGCTGTTGCACTAAGTGCGAAGTGGTGTTTCGGGCGAAACACTCCAGATTTGGATCTAGTCTGCATTGGATGAGAGCTAATAACAGACGGTTGGGCAGCTTGTTGTGGAGGAACAGACTAAGTGGGCTAATCCGGAGGTGAAGTGGACTCAGCGGGTGGATCCGGCCCAACCTGATTAGTCGCAACTTGATTTAAAGAAAATGGAACCGGGATGGTATGGACTTGAGGTCTGCTGGAAGGAAGAGCTGGAGTCGAATGTGGGCTGGAGGCGGCATATGGGCTAGTTGTAGCACATGGGCTACTGGGCTGTTGAGAAGACCCAATTTTGGCTGGTTCCAGCAGTGTTGTTGAGGAGTTCAACATAGGATCAGAACAGGCTGGATGAGATACTGACCTAGTAGTTGGAGCAGCGGAAGTAATTGTTGAAATGGCCTGGTGATCATTGTGTTGCTGAGTTTGACTTGGAATAGCTGTTGCAAAATTATTCTTCACATAGAAAAAATGTTGCTCATCAAACAAAACATGGCGAGATATATATATTCGACCCGTGACAGGATTAAAACACCTATATCCTTTTCGCATTTGATCATACCCCAAAAACACACACGGAGTTGATTTAAGCATCAATTTGTGTCGATTATAAGGAACGAGATTTGGGGAACACGTACACCCAAAAGTTTTGAGAAAACGGTAATCCGGAGTGCATTGCCTCAATTTCTCATAAGGATAAATAAAATTAAATTGACGCATAGGCAACCTATTTATGAGGAACACAGCTATGGAAAACGACTCGAGCCAAAATTTTTGTGGGACATTGGATTGGGCAAGAAGACATAGACCCATTTCTACAATATGACGGTGTTACGTTCAACCACCCCATTTTGTTAGGGCGTGTATGGACATGAGGTCCGATGACTAATACCATTTTTTACCAAGAAAGTAGCAAATTGTCTGTTAATAAATTCACCCCCTCCATCAGTCTAATTAGTTTTGACCGTGTGAACAACAGAAATCTTATTTGACAGTTGATTTTCAATAAGAATTTTGAATTTAGAGAAAACTGTTAATACATCAGACTTATGGTATAATGGAAAAAGCCGAACATATCGAGAAAAGTCATCTACAATAGACAGATAATATTTAAAACCAGAAACAGAGGGAACGGTAGATGGTCCCCAAACATCCAAATGCAATAAGGCTAATGGTTTCTTAGAATTAAAATTACGAGGTTCAAACGGAAGATTACAAGATTTACCTAACGGGCAAAAATGACACATCTCCTTTTTATTAACAGGACCGCTAACCGAAAGCCTGATTTTATTGACTAAACACTGAAAGATATGAGTAGAAGGGTGCCCTAAACGGGCATGCCAAGTGGAGGAAGAAGCACGTTTACCGATCAACGCCAAAGAGTTTACGCGTGAACTGGGAACAAAAGACAGAGAGTAAAGGTCCCAGAGTTACTGCCAAAAAGGATAGTCCTCTTGGTATGGTTATCCTTCACGCAGAAACCAAAAGCAGTTAGTTCAAAAAAGCAGTTATTGTCTAAACAAAACTTGTGAATTGAAAGTAACGAATGACTAATATTTGGAACATGCAAGACATTATTCATAACGAAATTGTGATTATGAACAGAAAATCGAGTGGAACCAATATGAGCAATAGGAATAGATGCACCATTAGCAACAACAATCGAGTCATTACCTGAGTATGGAGAAGACTGGTGCAGGACATCTGGATCGGATGTCATGTGATTAGTCACCCCGAAATCAAGAACAAACGAGATGGGAGCCATAGGCGACGAACCACTAGGAGAATTCATATGGTGTTGTGGGTAATACTGAGCGCTATAAGCAAAATTACCACGTTGATAGCAAGTGGTTTCTTCGTGATCGGGTTTCTTACAAAGCTGGCATGTCACTAAGTTTGGATCTTGGCTTAGGAAAGGGTTTGGTGGATGGTAGGGTACAGTAGCAGGTGGGGTGTAAGGCCGAAAAGGTTGGAATTGTGTGGGAAATGGCAAGAGTCCTTGGCCTTAGTTCCTGTTACGATTACCCTTTCTGTTGCGATTACCTCCGCCCCTTCAGTTTTGGCTAGGATTGAAGAAGAAACCCCCCTGGTGAGGTTGTCCAAAAGACCGAGAACCCCCATGATAGTGCTGGTTCGGTACATGCGGCTGTGGAGGTGTGGCTTTGGGGTTTTTTGGTTCTTTTGCGGCTGCAAGAGCACTGACAGTAGGAGAGATTTTCGTGGAAAATTTCTGCTGAAGGGTTTCCTCTTGGAGTAGAAGATCCTTCAGGTCATCGATAGTAGTGAAACCTCTTGAATTTTGAGTTGTTATAAACTCCTTGTATGTATGACCCAAACCACCAAGTATCCTACTGCAAAGGTTTTGGGTGGAAACAGCTTCACCCGCGTGAGAAAGGGAATGGGAGATGGTCTTCGCACGAAGGATGTAATCCTGAATAGTCATGCCAGGGGAAAGATGCAGATCGTGGAGCTCCTCATAGAGCTTTTGGATGTGAATAGTAGAGGCAACGCCAAACTCTTTGGCAAGAAGGTCCCATGCCTCTGGTGCCGTGGTACAAGGGTTTACATGAGGCTGAATTTCAGGTGTAACAGTGGGTTTTATCCATCCAAGGACGAATCGAGAGGTGTGGATAAAAGCTTCATAGGCTGGATTTTCAGAGGTTGTGTTATCGGCTTTGACAAGGGTTTGGGAGGGTGGTATTTTATCTGTGACTACATTGGTAAGGTAATGGATTTCCAACATGGATAGGAAGAGGGAACTCCAATTTTGGTAATTCTCATTCGACAATCGACTGTGTCCCATATACGATTGAACGTTGAAGAGAATAGGGAGTCCATGTTTGTTGCGAGGATTAACTTGCTAAGGATCGACGGTAACCATGGTTTTCGATGCTTCGTCACTCATGGCTATATTGAAGTTGCTATTGATACCATGAACGATTTAATCAACCTGCATAAGAAAGATAGAAAGAACAGAAGAAGAAAATGGAAGAATGAGGACTTGACAGAGACAAGAAAGAAGGAGAACTCAAGGCAGAAAGAAAGGATGACCTGTATCACATTTAGGTCTCCAGATCATTTTTTATATATATAACTCTGTACACTCCTATTCCTATGAAAAGATTTCAATTACCTACAACAACTATGGAAAGATAAATAAAACTTTTATTCTATCTCAATCACTCTATATAATACATGGGATATTTACCTAGGAAAATAGGGAAAGGATATACCAAAATATGTACAAAGTCAAACCGTATAACGTGAGTCTTGGAGAAGATCACGTATCTTTGCTTTCATGGGTGACATAAATTAGTATTTTTAGTCATTTGGGATGCTTACTCCGCTCCATATGAGCAAAAATATTACTATCATCTTGCCATTTAAGCTTGAATTAATAGACATTTGAACGACTCCTCAATAAAAAGATCAAGAAAATAAATAAAAATTTGGTCTTATGAAAAATACGTTTTTTTTAGTGATTAGGAAAAATATGTTTTTAAATGGGTTGTGACATTTTTCTAGAGAGTTTGACCAAAATAACCCTATTATAAAGAAAAACGACCTTAAAGGACAAGGATTTTGAAAACCCCCCTAAACACCCCTGGACCAAATTGCCCTCGACGTCGCGTTCATATTAACCCTATTTCGCCGCAATTTCAAATTTTCACTATTTCTATTTCCTGTTTCTAAAAATCTCTCAAATTTCAAATTTAGAAAACCTTCCCGTTCTCGTCTCACCGACAACGATTATTGAGCAATTTCTTCCTTCCTTCGACGGATTTCTTCATTTTCGTCCTCAAAACCAAAGGTAATCTTCAACATTTTTTCGATTTTGAAGTTTATTTTTGAGATTTCAAAGTTTATTTCACTTGTTTTTGTCGAGTTCACTGTTTTGATGTCGATTTTGATGTTAATTTCACTGTTTTGTTTTCGATTTCGAAGTTTATGATTTCTCAAGTAACCTAGTTAGGAAAAATGTGAACTAGATTTAATTGTTGAATTTCACGTATGTTGGATTTTGTTTTACAAAGCTTGTATATTTAAATGTGAATTCGTTTGGGTTTTGACATTTATCGCTTGTTCATGACTTATTGTGCACAATAATTATGAGGTCAATTTCTCGCTTATTTTGGGAACAAGCTCGTGAGGTCTATTTCACTGTTTTTATTTCATTGAACAAGAACCGTAAAGTCTAGTTTCTCGCCTGTTTGGTTGTTGAGGGAAAATAAGTGTGAAATGTTTTTCACACTTCTAAAACTGTGAGGTAAGTTTCACGCTTTAGAAAATGTCAAAATATACCTCACAGTGTCTCGAAGTGTGAGGTCTATTTCTCGCTATTGACTAATGTAAATTGATTAGGGTTTTGGCATTTTCTAAACCGATAACTCGTGAGGTTAACTTCACGCTTGTTTTGCTAATTTTTATGTGTGGTTTACTTGTGATTAATCTCGTTGTCGATGAATGTTTGTGCATAAATGAGAGGTCAATTTCTCAGCTATGTTTATTGAAGTTAATTTCTCGCCATTGTGAACAACAAAGGAGGTCAATTCCTCGCTTTTTGTCTCATTCCTTCATAGAAAACAATTGTGAGATCTCAAGGTACGCTGTTTTGTTTTGAGGGATAATAAGTGTGAAATGTTTTTCACGCTTCTAAAACTCGTGATTTCGCCACATTTATTGACGAATGTGAATTGATAAGGGTTTTGGCATTTTCTAAACTGAGAATTGTGAGGTTAACTTCACAGTTGTGTTGCTAATTTTTATGTGTGGTTTTCTTGTGATTAATCTGTTGTCGATGAATGTTTGTGCATAAATGAGAGGTCAATTTCTCGCTATGTTTATTGAAGTTAATTTCTCGCTATTGTGAACAACAAAGTGAGGTCAATTCCTCGCTTTTGTCTCATTCCTTCATAGAAAACAACTGTGAGATCTCGTTGCACTTGTTTTGTTTTGAGGGATAATAAGTGTGAAATGTTTTTCACAGTTCTAAAACTGTGATTTCAGTTTCACATTTATTGACGAATGTGAATTGATAAGGGTTTTGGCATTTTCTAAACTGATAACTGTGAGGTTAACTTCACAGTTGTGATTAATCTGTTGTCGATGAACATTTGTGCACAAATGTGAGGACAATTTCTCAGTTATGGTTGTTGAAGTTAATTTCTCGCTATTGTAAACAACAAAGGAGGTCAATTCCTCGCTTTTGTCTCATTCCTTCATAGAAAACAACTCGTGAGATCTGTTGCACATTTGTTTTGTTTTGAGGGATAATAAGTGTGAAATGTTTTTCGCAATTCTAACACTCGTGATTTCGCTTCACAGCTTATTGACGAATGTGAATTGATAAGGGTTTTGGCATTTTCTAAACCGAGAATTGTGAGGTTAACTTCACACGGTTGTGTTGCTACTTTTATGTGTGGCCTACTTGTGATTAATCTGTTGTCGATGAACATTTGGGCACAAATGTGAGGACAATTTCTCGCTATGGTTGTTGAAGTCAATTTCTCGCTTATTGTGCACAACAAAGGAGGTCAATTGCTCGCTTTTATGTCATTCCTTCATAGAACAACAACCGTGAGATCTACCGCACGCTTGTTTTGTTTTGAGGGATAATAAGTGTGAAATGTTTTTCACACTTCTAAAATCGTGATTTCAGCTTCACATTTATTTATGAATGTGAACCGATTAGGGTTTTGGCATTTTCTAAACCGAGAATTATTATGTTAACTTTACATTTGTTTTGCTACTTATATGTTGTCGATGAATATGTGTGCTTAAATGTGAGGTCAATTTCTCGATGTATGACTGTATAAATGTGCATTGGTTGTAACTCTCACTCCGTGTTTTAACATTCAATTGTTTTTTGTGTGATTATAGATGACTAAGAAAAGAATGGCAAAAAAAGATTCCACAAGTAAAGCTAAAAGAAAATCAGTGGAGAGGCCCAAGACCTTCTCTTTCCGTTCAAACATTGAAGCAACTTTGAAATTGCTGATGAAGTTGAAGTTAAAGGATTATCATATTGAAAAGTTGAAACTTTCTCCATTTTTCAATATGTTTAATGCACTGAACAACAATTTGGATATCACAATCAGAAAGTCTGATTTGACAACATGGGATATTATCAGATGTTATGACCCGGATACTGATAACTTTAAGTTGGGGCGTACTCGTGTCAATCTAACAAGCAATGATGTTGCTGTGATATTTGGTGTGGAATCCGGGGAGAAAAGTATGAACATGAAGATGAAGGGTTGTGCTGCAGAAACATTTGAATTGTTTCAGAAGGTTCAAGGGTGAAAATAACATCTCATTGATCACGCCAACACGGTGAAGGATGTGTTGATGGAAGTTTGTCAAAGTGATAAAGAAGAAGATATTGATGATGTTGTGAGGCTACTAACAATGTTTACAATGGCAACATTGTTCTTTGCCAGCAGGGGTACTTACATTTCTACTCCTTTTCTTTACTATGTGGAAAAGATTGAGAACATGAAGGATTATAATTGGTCTCAAGAAATCCTTGATAATCTAATGAATTCAATTCGAAAACACCACCAACAGCCACATCAAGTTTCTGGCTGTGTTTCTTTGCTATCGGTAAGTCAATATATATTTTGTTCTTCTCTTTCTTAGTTATTTTTATATTCTTATAAAATTGTAACGTAATAATTTTTTTAATTGATGCAAAGATTGGTTCAAAGGAACACACCAACACATTGCAACCAAAAAGACATCCGATTCCACGATTCATGAAGTGGGATTTGCCAAAGAAGGTGGAAATGTTCAAGGAGTTGAGAATCGACGTGTTGAAAAAGAAGAATGTGAGTTATAATATTATCGCAGCTTTATTTAATAATTTCTCATTTTTTGGTTTCAAACATGTGTATTATGTCCAAATCATTCTTTTATAGAACAACTGTGAAAAACATTGCACAGAAATTGACCTCACAGTTCTAAACTGTAGGACTTATTTCACATTTGTTGATTTTGATGAATATAAATGTGAGATGTTTTTCACAGTTAGTTATGATTGTTTGTGCACAACTCGTAAGGTCAGCTTCTCGCCTTATAACTGTGAAGTAAATTTCTAAGTTATTGTGCATAACTTTGATAGATTTCTCTATTTAAATGTCATATTTTTATAGAAAAACTGAGAATTCCATTTTACCTTCCTTGATAGGTTAATGCTGAAGCTTTAGTTCTGACCGATGAAGAAGAAATAATGTTTGGCGGACAAAGAAACTTTGCAAACATCACGTATGATGTGAACCTACTGGAGAACAAAGATGAAGAATAAGATGGAAAAAATGAAAAAGAAGAGGAGATGAGGGAGTTAGGTTCTACAGATAGTGAAAGAACCTTATCCATTCACTTGGCTCAACCCCAAAATATCCCGGATACTCCAGTTCATAGTTCGTGCCAATAACTCCAAGTCCAATAGCGTTGATGGCGTATGATTTTGATGATATGGTTACATCCTGCATTGGAAAGTGTGAATAAATCAATAGGAATTGAAGGATTGGAATTTGAAAAAGAGTCACAACAGGATAAGGGAAAGCCGAAAGAGAAAAGAATTGAAACCGTGAAGGAAAAGGAAAATTTGGAGATTGTAAAAGAAAAAGAGAGGTTGGAAAAGGAAAATGACAAGCTTGTAAAAGAAAATAGAGAGCTCATTGAGAAAGTGGAAACAACTAATTCATTGAATGAGAAAATTGAAGAATTGGGAAAACAACTCTCCGCGTTGCTATTTCAAGGATCAACAAGTTGGAAGAAGAAAAGAGAATAAGAGAGATAGCTCACCAAAAAGAGATCAAGGAGTTACATGAATTGCAATTAAACAAAATAGCCAAATTGGAAGAAGAGGTCTAATTTGATTCAAGATAGTGAAGATCAAAGGTAAAATTGAATGAAAAAGATGAAATTAACAAAGAACTTTTGGAAAGGATTGGGATGTTTCAAGTCAAGTTAATGAAGCAGTTTTTGAAAAGGAAATTGAGGAGGACAAGGATGAGGCTGAGGAGGACAAGGACGGGGCTGAGGAGGACAAGGATGAGGCTGAAAAGGGAAAAATATTGGAGTGACTGGATCAATAGTGAAGAGGCTAAAGGGAAAAACAAGGAAACCAACGTTCGATGATGACGTTGTTTCTTTACCAAAACGGCAGAAGAAGAATGATGACAAAAAGAAAGTTCAAGCCGAAAACATTGAGATTTTAGATGATATGCAGGAGAAAAGAAGAAAGGCAAACATATAGTGCAGCTCAAGTTCAAGAAGAAATTCAAGAAAAACAACAAAAATGGTGGCACAAAAGGAAATTGATGAGTATCACAACCTATTAAAAGTTCTAACAAAGGAGTAAGTACCAAAAACAAACTTTAATATTTTTTGAATGATTATTTATCACAATCATTATAACAAGTTATATTTATGTTCTTGCAAATGGGAGTGCATGGGTATATGGAAATATCAATATAAGTGTTGAAGAATTGTGGATGATTGCCCATGACACATGTACCGATGTGACGGTATATTTACTCCTACTCTTAAATTGATTTAACAATTGATAAACCGTGAATTCTATTTCATCTGTCAGTGCACAATCAAACATGAATAATCGTGCAATTTATTTCACATTTGTTGGTTATTAAACCCTTACTCGCTTATTTAGCAACATTTGTTGGTTATTTGACATTTGTAATACAATCTATTTAACAACAGAATTGTGCAATCTATTTCTCGGTAATTTAATAACATTAAATCATGAATAATTGACAACCGTGAGGTCAATTTATCGCTTATTAAAAAATATTTCACAATTTCATCTCGTTGTTTGACAGGTAATGAATGGTTACCTCGAAATATTGAAAAAGCAATACAAAGACATGAAATCTTCAAGCTCACGTAATACTACCGTTGGAGTGATCACTGCTAATGCCATGGTAAGTACATTTATATTTATTTATGTAAAATGTTCTGTTGAGGTCTTATAGATATTGACTAAATGTTTACATGCAACCATTTCTAGAAAATAATTATACAAAATGCATTAAAGAAGAGATTGATGATGCCTTGTTGGAATTGATAAAAGATGATAAAAGG
Source organism: Adenophora triphylla var. japonica (assembly GCA_022495995.1). Lineage (NCBI taxonomy): Eukaryota > Viridiplantae > Streptophyta > Magnoliopsida > Asterales > Campanulaceae > Adenophora > Adenophora triphylla. Next base: position 50,407 of record JAFEMH010003438.1, read on the forward strand.
TTCATCCTCTTCCCAATACACACCCCATCAAAACAAAGGTTGGTTGAACATTGGACTCTTCTCGTTCTTGATGTTGAAACGGGGGAGTTTATGTTTTATAACTCAATGCGTCCAAGGAAAAAAAGAAACAAAGGACCCATATCTTTGTGTATGCTCGAGTAATGGTAATAACATGATACGTAATTTTACTTTAATTTTCTTTCGGTTTATGACTCGGTGTTTGATAAGCGATAAAATCTTTTCATTCTTTCGGTTTGATTACGTCAGAAACTTGTCTTGTGTTTTGTCAAATGTTACTCAAGAAGATTCACCAGCTGAAAAGTTCATTGAAGTTGAAGATACACCACAACAAAATTTGCCAAGTCTTGATTGTGGAATTCATGTTCTTATGAATTGCAAGGACTACTTCGACCGGGATTCGTGGAGGAAGATCTATGAAAAGGATGAAGCACATCAATTTAGGGCAAAAATGTTCTACCGAATTTACGAATGATGAAAAGAAAGTGTCTGTAGTTTGATTGTAGTGTCAGTTTAAAGATACATTATTTTTGTCTAGGCACTCTTTTGGTTGTTGAAGTACAAATGAAAAAGACGTGAAGTAACTGGAAAATATGTAGTGAAAAAGACTTGACAAATTCTCAGTTATGCTTGTGCAATTTCTCAGTTGGTATGTTTACCTCGTTATCATAGCTGCACAACCGTAATGTCAAATTCTCGCTATGCTTATGCAATTTCTCGGTTGGTATGTTTACCTGTCTCATAGCTTTTCATAGACTTGACAAATGTGATGTAAATAAATGTGCAATGTTTTTCACAGCTTGCCGGGTATTGATGTAAATAACTCAGGACCTATTTCACAGTTGTTGGTTTTTGAGGCATGCACCTGGTAGGAACTGAGGCTGGCGCCTGGAGTTATATGAGGCGCGCGCCTGGAAGGCAGTAGTCCAGACCTTCCTATTTCACTGTTATGCACAATAACTGTGCAATGTTTTTAACAGTTGTTCTATTGTTCTATAAAAAGAATTACTAGAACAGTGAAATAAACTTCAAGTATGTTTACCTATTACTGAAACAACAAATCATTAAAATGTTAAGGAACAAAAACAATCACCAAAAAAAGAGAAATTAAATTCACTATTTCATTTCATTTCATATATTGTCTTTAAAAAGAAAAAGAAAAAAATCTGAACTAATGATAGAACCAAAACATAATCAAATAGGTTCCCTGCAAGACTTCCTATTGTGAGTTCCTAATTTTCCGCAACGACCACATTTCATTTTCCTTTTCATAACCTCCCCCCTAGAAGGAATACGATTCTTCCTAGGCCTTCCAGGAGGACGCCTTATTCTTGGTGGAAGTATCACAGGTGGCTCAGTATTGGGAGCTTGACCAAAAGAAGCATAAGCCTGGATTGGTGAATCATAACACTCTCTGTAGTAACTACAATGGAAAAATGGCTCAATGTATGAGAATGGATCTGGTTTGGTATTGAACAGAACAGCAACTGCATGCACACAAGGGAAACCTTCATGCTGCCACTTTCCACATGAACATGTGCATTCTTCTACGTTGACAACCATTGGTGGAACGGAATGCACTTCAAACACATTGTTTGAAGAAGAGTATACCACCCATGACCTACCAATTTTTTTAAGTTCTTCATACTTCTTCTGCATAAGAGGACACAATGTTGAATTCCACTTTGATGAGTCTTCTCTCCGTTTTGACATTTGACACATCATCTTCAATCTAATAGAATCAATTAACTCCATAATAGGCAATGAACGAGCAACTTTAAACTGAGCATTAAATGATTCTGCAGCATTGGATGACATCTCCCCATATCGACTACCATTAAAGAATGCATTAGCATAATTTTCAACTGGTAGGTTATCCAAAAACTCTTTAACAACTGACCCACCTTCAGCTTTCATTTCATTCAGAAAATTATTGAAAAGTTCTTCCGTCGGGGCTTCTGCGCACTGACTGAGTTTATAGGTCATCCTATTCTTAAAGCTTATATGACAGCCTCTCATCTTATCCTTCAAATTATGTTTCAGATGAACAATGCAAAATGAATGAAAACATTCGGGCAACACGTCTTTCACTGCTTGAATAATGCCTTGATGGCGATCCGACACAAATGTCACTTGCCTATAATCTATGAGAGGTTTAAGTTGCTCCAAAAACCATATCCAATTTGCAGTATCTTCACCACCAACAATAGCAAAAGCAATGTTAAAAAGCCCTGAATAAGAAAAAACGACAGTAAGAAAAATTAGAGAAACAACTGTGAAATACACTATACTGTTTCTGTACAGAATAAAACATACCTGAATTGCCATCTTTGGCCGTTTAAAGAAGTAAAGTCCCCTTGTATTTTCCATGTAAAAATGTACCATCAACAAATAGCAACGGACGAAAAAACCGGAAACCTCTTATGCATGCCCCAAATGAAACAAAACACCTTCTAAAGTGACCCACTTTATCGATTCAAGCACAACCGATTACTCGCATCCAACTCCTTCATCTTCTTAAAGTAACCTCTCAAATTATCATAAGATAACGATTCTTCACCGTAAACTACGCCCTAGCTTTCTCAATAGCTCTCCACCCAACTTTGTAAGTCACAACAAGTCCATAACTAGTCTTAAGAACCCTAAGAATTTGAGCTGTACCAATCGAAGGCGTAGAACGAACAACATCAACAATGGATTCAGCAAGAACATCATAAGTAACCCTACTACCCTTTTCACTCCTATGAACATCACCACATGTATGAATTGAAGTATATGTTTTGATGTAAACAAATCCATTTGACTTTTCAACAGAAGCATGGATCCTCCAAGGACGGCTACAAGATTTATGCTTGCACTCAGTGCAAGAACACGTTTTTGTCATTTTTAATATACTCAAAACTAAATCCAACCTCACAGGCATACTTACATAATTTGATACGAAACTCGGTAATTCCTCCTTCAAATACTTGTCCAATACCTCGTTATTTCCTTAGCCCACTTTGCGAGTTAACAATTCTTTTTCTCCATGATGAAAAAGTTCACGGGCATTTCAAGTGCAAGCCTACTAGAACTACTATTCTCTAGTTCATTAGATATAGAACCACCACAACGCACAGTAGATGTAGATGATTCATAGGCACAAATAGCTTGACTCTCTTTAACATGAACAACAATAAGGTTTGCACCACTATAACCTAACATGATGCCCATATTCAAGAAATCCTCTTCATTCTCCAAGTAAGCAACTTGAATTATCGGGTAAAACATATAACAATGATATAGAATCCTTATTTAATGAAGGCAACCTTGAACAAACAAACTCAACAACTGAGGAAATAAGAAGAAAAGCGAGCAAATCTTGCTATTGCATTCAATTCACCATACTTAAATGAAAGCATAACCGGAGTATCCATACAGCTGCATAGAAGAAACATGAAAAATATTACAACTGAGAAATTCACTTAACAATATTGATTATCATAGAACTGAATCATTAAAACAATTACAAAAGCATAAAAATACAATGTATTACAGAAATTTCAAAGCTATCACATATTTCGTTCACAAAAAAATAGCAAATCCACAATATCAAATCCGAATATAACATACCTGGGCAAATCTAAATCAATCAATTGAAAAATCAACCAATAAATTGAAGCTGATTCCACTTCAAATTGAGATCGATGGAAACGAATTGTGATCAGAAAAGAGAGATATCTTCCTTCGAATTGAAATCTAGAGACAAAAAGAAGAATGGCGCGATTGATTTCGCGCTGGCGCAGAAGATATACATTGCGATGGATTCCGTTTCCTTTTAGGATTGTTAAACATCAATTTCATACGTATATATACAAGGGGCAATTTCGGTATTAATTTTTTTTAAAATTGAGCTAAGGGGTGTATTGGTAAAATATATTTCAATCAATGGACCCTAAGGTTGATTATGAAATGTTGAGTTTTTTTTAATAAATTCCACCTTATTATAGGGGCTTATTGGTAAAAATCCCATTTTTCTAAGTAAATGAAACTTCATGCACGATAACATTTTCGTAAATACGTGGGACTTCGAGCGAGCAGAGACTCAAAAACCATATAATTGGTAAACACTACAACTTGCGCAAAACAACACTACAACTGTTGCTAAAAAAATTACAATTGACGCTAAAACGCTAAAATGCTAGGATTGACGCTCAACAAACACTCTCACTCACTAGCGATAAAAAAACACATGAACTGACATAACAAAATACTTGCATCGACACTACCAGTTTGAGTGATAAAAATTACTAGTGGATTTTAAGAGTGCTAGTGCATGTGTTTAAAAGGGTCAAATCATGTGTGTTCGGAATGCCATTGATAATGTTTGAGATGGTTGCAGTGTTAAATAGTGTCAGTACATTTGTTTTGTTGATACTAGGGCTGGCAAAATTTTCAATTCCGTATCAACCGTACCAATTATTATTGGTACGTGACAATTGGTATACCGAAATATTGGTACGGTACTACCGTACCAATTATGTCAAATTGGTTGGTACTCGGTACAAAAATTTTAATTGGTTGGTATACCGAGTATCAATTATAATTTTTTAAAATATTAATTTTCATATATTATATATATATATATATATGTATATATATATATATGTATATATATATATATATATATATATATATATATATATATATATATACATATATATATATACATATACATATACATATACATATATATATACATATATATATATACATATATATATACATATACATATACATATATATATATATATACATATACATATACATATACATATACATATATATATACATATATATATATATATATATATATATATATATATATACATATATATATATATATATATATATATATATATATATATATATATATATATATATATATATATGTACATATGTTATTTACTTAATTGACCCTAACCCAACCCACACCCACACCCACTAACCCTAACTCTCGTCTCTCAGTCTCTCAGTTCTCACACAGCAACACAATCGCTCTCTCTCTCTCTCCCTCTCGGTTTCTTCCTCGCGACAGATTAGGGTTAGCGTCGCTGCCGCCGACTCCAATCCATCCCATAACGATACCTCCAGTCTTGATTTAGCGACGCTGCAACAAGTTATTTCGTCCCTTGGCTTCTCAATCTTTCAAGTCTATTTTCTATCCCTTTCTCCCTTCCAGTTGTATTACATTGGAACATCAGGCCATGGGATAAGATGTAATCTTCTTTGTTTATTCTCCCTTCCAGTAATACATTGGATTAAGGACTGAAGTTCTGTATTTCTATCCCTTTCCCCCTTCCAGTTGTATTAATAAAGACAGCTTAAAGATTTCAGATTGCATCTCATCCTCTGCTTGCCGCAATGTTTCAAAGTTGATATTATAATTTTTAAGTAATGGGATTGTCTTATACCGAAACAAAATCGCATAGAAGGTTTTAAAATAAGCAAAATATAAGGAGCAGAACACGTTAGATATTGGATAAATGATAAAGCTAAAATCAAAACAATAGATGAAATGCTATTACTTTAAAAGACGAGTTTTGCAAATTATAAATGATCAATTGTAGAATATAATATGATAAATTAGTAATATAGATGATTTCATTATCTATTAGTTCCAGCGACCTGTATCTACAAGAGATACTGATAATAGAAAAAAAGAACATACCAGCATACTTGGTGCTACAAAAGCTCCATATATGCTAACAAACATGCGCAAAATAAAACTGTTCTCTAGCACATCATCCTGCCATGAAAGCAAGATTAATTATCTTATCATACATTATAGCAAAGAATAATGTCCTCTTCTATGTTTATAAAAATGTAATTTTTTAATTGTTATTGTTATTATTATTTTTATAAAAATTGTTATTTTTATATATACATTTAGTATAGTCCCGTACCAACCGTACCAACCGAGTACCTACCGTACCAACTTAGTCGGTATACCGACTTAGTCGGTTGGTACTGGTATATATTTTCATGTACCAAGTTAAACTTGGTAGGTACATGGTATAGCAAAATATAATTGGTATACCTACCAAGCCACCCCTAGTTGATACCAGTCCATGTGTTTTTTAGTGCAAGTCCATGTGTTGAAATGTGTCATATTCAGAATGCCAACTGCAGTTTTGAAAAGTGTTCGAAAGAAGTTTCAATTATTTACAAAAGCGTCACCGTGCGTTTTTAAAAGAAGTTTCAGTTAGTTACTTCAGGGCAACTCCAGTTATAGTACTTGTTCCATAGGTATCAAATTCAAATTTTGATACTTACGGAACACTTTTTACATGGTATCAAAAATCATTTTCAATCATAGGTATCAAATTTTTAGTATGAAAATAATTTTTTGATAGTTATTAACTTTATTAATATTTTTAACATATAAATAATTTCAAAATATAATCATTATTTTAATTAATTATTTTTTAATTAAAATAATTATTTTATAAATAACTTTATAAAAATAAAAAATTAATTATAAATTATTTTTCAAATTATTTAATTTGTAAATAATAATTTAGCATAATAATTAATAATTTTATAATATGATAAATAATATTGCATTATGTTTAACAATTTAAAGCTCTAACAAAGAAATCAAAATTTGATGTGGTACTAAGTAAGGTAGCAAATTTTTCCCTTGCTTAGTCCTTTGTTTTTTATTGGAGATGCTAGTACTTCAATATATATATATACTAGTAAAAGTCCGTGTCCGAGGACACGTGGTATTTTTTTAATTAAAAGTGAGGGCAAAATGAAAAAGGGACAACTTAGTGAGTGTAAAATGGGAAAAAAAAACTTTTGGCACTATTCATACAACTATTCATGTGGATCTCTTTTTACAAAAATTCAAATTTTAGGAGGGAAAAGTTATTTTGAAAATTAAGGGTAAAACTGGAAATAAAAAACCTTGAGAGAATTTTAGGGGCAAAATGGGAAAAATTAATTTGGCACTGTTCATAGTACTGTTCATAGGACCGGTGTCATTTATACTATAGATGTATCAAATTTTGCATTTGATACCTATTGTTAATGTTGCCCGTGAAAAAAAAAAAAAAACCTTAAATGGTTAAAAGTTGCTCTTATGAAAAACTAGTTTTTTCATAACATTATGAAAAAACGTGTTTTTGGACCCGGTACGCGTATTGAACCGGAGACCGGTTCAGTAACAAAATTGAACCGTATTTTGTCAACTCAAATCCAAACGAACACACAGTCACACACAGTAAAACATAGAGTTACGACGCCGCAACAGAGAAATTCATCGACCTAAATCAAAATTCAATCGAAAATCATTCCGTTTCAGACAATTTAGGTAATATATGATTCACTGTCAATTATAGACTATGAATTCATATATTTACAATCGTTCCTAATTGTTTTATTCAATACTGGCGATTTTTGATTAGGTTAAGATGGACTTACGTGATATTGAAGATGAAACTGGAGATAATGCTACTGTAATTGATAGAATTCAGCACGAAGATGAAACTGGAGATAATGCTGCTGTAATTGATCGAATTTTGCACGAAGTTGATGATAATCACGATACAGGTAAGCCAATTTCATAATGCCAGTTTTTTTATATATAATGCTAGTAGTTTGAAGTGCCAATTTTTAATTATTTTTAATTTACCAGTGATACTTTGTTGATTGAAGTGCCAGATTGTGTTATTAGGAGTGCCAGTATTACTTATTTTAAGTACCAGTTTGTGTTATTTGGAGTGCCAGTCTTACTTATTTGTAGCTTCTGCCACTGTCTTGTTATATAAGTGCCAGTTAGTATGGTTTGAAGTGCTAGTTTTAATTTTTTAATGTGCCAGTGTTTTTTATAATATTGTCCAGTGAGTGTTGTTTAGAGTGTCAGTGATACTTTGATGATTGAAGTGCCAGTTTGTGTTATTTAGAGTGTCAGTATTACTTATTTGGAGTGCCAGTCCTACTTATTTGTAGCTTCAGCCACTGTATTTTTATTGAAGTACCAGTTAGTGTAGTTTGAAGTGCTAGTTTTAATTTTTTAATGTGCCAGTGTTTTTATAATATTGTCCAGTGAGTGTTGTTTAGAGTGTCAGTGATACTTTGTTGATTGAAGTGCCAGTTTGTGTTATTTAGAGTACCAGTATTACTTATTTGGAGTGCCATTTTGTGTTATTTATAGTACCAGTATTCCAACTGGTACTTAAAATAAGTAATACTTTGTTGATTGAAGTATATTCCGTGGAGAATATTACTTATTTGGAGTGCCAGTTAGTGTAGTTTGAAGTGCCAGTTTTAATTTTTTAATGTGCCAGTGTTTTTATAATATTGTCCAGTGAGTGTTGTTTAGAGCGTCAGTGATACTTTGTTGATTGAAGTGCCAGTTTGTGTTATTTAGAGTACCAGTATTACTTATTTGGAGTGCCAGTTTGTGTTATTTAGAGTACCAGTATTCCAACTGTTACTTAAAATAAGTAATACTTTGTTGATTGAAGTATATTACGTGGAGAATATTACTTATTTGGAGTGCCAGTCTGTGTTATTTGTCTTTAATGGTGAAATAGTGATAAGTTTGTCTGTAATGGTAAGTGCATTGAATTCATTGACCATAAGCTGTTCCATGGACACATGTCCATAAGCAGTAGGGCCAATTTCAAATGCATGCACTAGGACAGGTGTTTCAAGTTGAGTAATAAAAAAACAAAAAAACAGACACGGATTCAATAGTTATCCCAACTAGTACTGTTCCATTTTGTCCATAAGCAATAGAGCCAAATTTCAATTGATATCACACAGATTCAATAGTTAACTCCATTTTATCAGTATAAATAAGTTAGATCTTCACTTTTTTTTTATTTCTAAATTTCATCTAAAAAGCAATCAATTTCTCGGTATGAGTACGAGTAAGTCAGTCAAGTCTGAGAAAAATGTTGAAGATTATGAAGAAGAAAGAGCTGCTAAAAAAATTTCAGGTTTCTTAGAAGATATTAAGGAGGGATATTATAGTTTGTGGAACAGTTCAGATGAACTTCACTGCCCATTCTGCGACCTTAAGAACAGCAGGGAATCAACATGGAGTTGGGATTCTCTTCTGTTACATGCCAAGGATCGTGGGGCAACTAAAGCTTATGGAGAGCATGATATGTTCCAGCACTATGCACTCTATAAGTTTATGGAGAGCATGAGTGAATAATTTGTTATGTGTTGTGTGGTTTGTTTATTTGTAGTTTTTTTTTTAATGAATAATGCACGTGTATACACTAGCTAAATAGCTAGTGTATACACAATATCTACTGTATAATATACTTTTCTTTAGATCTGAAGTGCCAGTTAGTTTGGTTTGAAGTGCCAGTTTTAATTTTTGAATGTGCCAGTATTTTTATAATGTGCCAGTATTACTTATTTGAAGCACATTCAGATAACAATACATCACTTATATTACAAAATACATCAAACACAACAATATTAAAAACAGAATTTAGTACCATTAAACACTACCACTACCACCTGCACCATCATTGCCTACGTTGTCATTCAATTTGTTTTTTGGATCATATTCATTCAAAATACATTCCAAATACATTTCCAAAGCCTTGTGGTGAATCCTAGCAGCTTCATCAATATTGTGAGCTTTGCCAAACTCATGAGCATGATTGACTATCCCCACATAATCCTTATCCCTACAATTGCGTCCCTTACATGGCTCCAATGGACAACGAAATGAGGGAGTTCCATTTTCAAAAGAAGGCTGCAAAACAACAAGATGACCATATAGGAATTTTTGGTAGCACACCATGTATATTTTCCAACTTTTATCACCATTTGAATCACCCAAAGTTGGCTCACTAGAATTTCCCTTGCCTTTGTTCATCATGTAAATAATAATAATAATAAAAACACAATATAAATTATTAAAGGTAGAATTTTTCTTGAACTTGATGTATATGCTTGCCTTTGGACATATTTATATAGGCTGAGTACTTGAAACCAGTCAAAAAAGTTGGTCAATGAATTCAATGCACTTACCAACTGTACACACTTATTACTCTTTGAATTCAATGGTAATTTGAATGCTTTTTTGACCATTAAAGACAAGCAAACTTGTCATTATTTATTACTGTCGAAGGAGGTATATTCCACGGAATATACTTCCTCAATAAATATAATATCCAGTGAATGTTGTTTGAAGTGCCAGTTTGTGTTGTTAGGAGTGCCAGTATTACTTATTTTAAGTACCAGTTTGTGTTATTTCGAGTGCCAGTGTTACTTATTTGTAGCTTCAGCCACTGTGTTGTTATTGAAGTGCCATTTAGTGTGGTTTGAAGTGCCAGTTTTAATTTTTGAATGTGCCAGTGTTTTTTATAATATTGTCCAGCGAGTGTTGTTTGAAGTGCCAGTATTACTTACTTGAAGTATCAGTATTTCCAATGTAATATGCCAGTATCTGTTTTTCAATGTTATTGCCAATCTAATTTTTTATTTTTATTTGCAGCAAGCCATATTGATATTACTTCATCACTGCTGGGTATAAAAGCAAAGACATGGGAAGAACTGTATCAATTGTACAAGGACCATTCCAATGCATTGGGATTCAGTGTTAAAATGACAACCTCGCGTGTCTCTAAGAAAACATCAAGGCCAATAGATAAATATTTTATGTGTTCATGCCAAGGATGCACACAAAGAGGAAATGAAATTGATGTTCCAGCTCCAATAGAAGTCGGTGAAGTAGAGATTCCATCTCCATTGAAAAGAATTGAAAACCCAAAGAGGAAATTAAGGAAAAAGAAAGCCCCTTCTAAAAGGACAGGTTGTCAGGCTCTTATGAGAGTAAAATTGTTAATTAAGGAAGACTTGTATGTGGTTGCACGGCACGAAACTGAACACAACCATGAGATGACAAGGCCAGAATGGAACCACTTCAAGCGTAGCGAGAGGTCGATATCAGAAGCTACAAGAAAAATAATAGAGCAATTTGAAGAAGCTGGCATCAAGCCAACTGATGGATTTAATATTTTGGCAAAAACAGCTGGTGGGGAAGAATATGTTGGGCATAAAAGAAGAGATCATCTTAACTTTGTACAGAGATTGAGAATGGAAAAAATAGAAATGGGCGATGCACAAACTGTAGTTGATAGACTGAGCCAAATTCAGGATGAAGGATTCTACTTCAAAATGCAGTTTGGGGAAGAAAGTAGACTCAGTACTTTATTTTGGAGAGATGTAATGATGAGGGAGGATTATGAATTGTATGGGGATGTTGTTGTGTTTGATACAACTTATAACACAAATAAATACAATTTGATTTTTGCACCAATAGTTGGGGTGAACAACCATTGGAACAATGTGATGTTTGGTTGTGCTTTCTTAACAAATGAAAATACAGAAACATTTGCTTTGCTTCTCAAAGAATTTGTAAAATCAATGGGTGGAAAAGAACCAAAAACAATTTTCTCCGATCAAGACTTTGTAATGTCGAAAGCGATTGAAGAGGTAACTTTTATTTTATTTCCAATGTTTCATTTATTGTTTTTTTACTATGTTACTGTTAATTTAATAGTAGGTGATTTGTATCAGCTTTTTATATGTGCCATTGCATGTGTTAGTATGTACCAGTACATGTTTTAGACAGTGCCAGTACATGTTTTAGACAATGCCACTACTTGTCTAATTAAGTGCCAGCTCATGTTTTACTCAGTGCCAGTACTTGTGTTAGTAAGTGCCAGTTCATGTGTTATAATGTACCAGTGTTAGATTTTATAGTGTTTGACTATATTATAAATTATTGACAAGTTTATGAGGGAAGAACAAGACATAGGTTATGATTGTGGCACATTCAACAAAATGCTATATCTCACTTTGGACAACTAAAGACAGATGAAGAATTTAAAAAGGAATTCAACAATTGCTTGAGAGGATGTAGTGATGAATCTGAGTTTGAAAATTGTTGGCATTCAATGCTAGAAAAATATAACCTTCTTGAGAACAGATGGTTCAATCGTTTATATAGCTTAAGAGAGAAATGGTGTACAACATTGAGTAAAGATTTCTTCTCAGCTGGCATATTATCTTCACAGAGAAGTGAGAGCACAAATCATGCCATATGTTTCAAAGCAAATAGAAGCACGTCCCTAACACAATTCTTTGATATATTCAATGAGACGGTAAAACGTTGGAGAAGTATGGAGCAACGAAAGGAATTTGATTCAATAAACTCAAAGCCTCGCACAGAAATACATGGAGCTTTAATAAGACATGCAAGGGAGGTTTACACGGAGGAAATATTCAGATTTTTTGAGAATGAGGTCAAGGCAGCTTTTGCTGCAAAGTTTAATATTGGCTTTTGCTTAGATGAAAACAACAAGTTGTTTGATGTTGCTCATGAGAACCATCCAGACAAGTTTGAAAGGGTACTTTTCTCGCGAAATAATGAAAAGATAACTGTCAACTGTACATGCAATCATTTTAGTGAAGTCGGTTGGTTGTGCTTTCATTGCATTAAGGTTCTCAACTTGACAAATATCGATCGGATACCGGAAGAGTACATTAAAAAAAGGTGGACAAAGACAGCCAAATCAAATGTATGGAATAAAACTTACCAAGGTATATCTACTACTCCAACTGAGCAACACAATTCAATTCCTTGGAAACAACAAATGGCGAGAAAGTACTACGATTTAATGATGACATGCCATGAAAACAGTGATGCAAGAAGAATTCTAGAAGATGGATTTAATAGAGATACATTGCTAGTACAAGAAATACTCTCTCGAAACGTACAAGGTGTTGGACCAACAACAAGTGAAAATAATAGTGCTTCAACAAGCACAACATTCAGTGCACCTACAGTGACGGATCCTGTACATTCAGATACAAAGGGTAGAAAAAGAAAACCTAAAACAAAGTTTGAACGGAGAAAACCAATTACCAATGAGTATGGTTCGAAGACCCCGAATGAACACTTGATTTGATATTTTTGTAACCAAACTTTATTGTTTTCACACTGTTACAACTGATTGTATTATAATTTTTTAAATAGTGCCAGTTTTTGATATTAAATATGCCAGTGTTTATTATTGAATGTGCCAGTGTTTAATATTTGAAGTACTAGTGATGCCTATTTCTGTTTATTAAATATATTGCCAGTACACAGGTTTTGTATTGCCAGTCTTTGTTATTGAATGTGCCAAGCCTGGTTGTGCACTGGTTTTGTAGTTTAATATTAACATTGCCAGCTTCACTATATAAAATTACCAGCATCAATGTAACAAAATTCCAATATCATTGTTTAAATGTGCCAGTGTTTATTATTTGATGAACCAGTGAAGGCCTAGTTTTGTTTATTAAATATATTGCCAATACACAAGTTTTGAAGTGCAAGTGTTTTTTATTGAATGTGCTAGGCCTGGTTGTGTACACTGGTTTTGTAATTCATTATTTTAAAGTGCCAGCATCAGTGTATAGAAATGTCAGTATCAATGTAACAAAGTGCCAGCATAATTGTTAAAATGTGTCATCATCAGTTTATAAAAGTGACAGCATCAGTGTTTCAAAAGGGCCATTGTTGTTTTTCAATAGTACCAACATTGCATCAATAAAAATGTTAAAAATAACACTAATTCAATTCACTTATAAAAAACAATAATTCAAATACAAACAATTCAAATACAAACACTAATTCATTGTTGCTTTCCTAGTTCTATACTTCTTCCCAACCCTCATATCATCATCTAAATTTTTCTTCTTTTCTACCTCTTTCTTTTTTTTTCTTCTAATTTCCTTTTCTTTTCTTCTTCTTTCTTTTTTCTATCTTCTTCTTTCCTTTTCTTTTCTTCTTCTTCTTCATTCTTCTTCAAGGCTTCTCTTTTATAGCTTGTAAACAACCCTAACTATTTCAGTAAATGATGTCGTTCAGTATTAATATCACATAGAAGTAAGCTTGCTAGAATCTCGGCCCTCATACGCACTCTTGATGAATTATCACACAACTCAGGGCATGAGTAAATTGCGCCATAAATTGTCTCATTTCAGCCATTATGTATACTCCACAGTCATTATTATCACCAGAATTTTCTTTCAAAATCCATTCAACTTGCATATGCTCAAACTGAAACTTCGATATATCTGCAGCACTTGGATGATTTATGTGATTTAAGAAGTGTTTGAAGGGTGATTACTGCAACAACAAAAAAAAAAACAGCAAAATTAATATGGAATATTTGGTAAAGAAAATAACAAAAAAAAAACAATTCAATAAATAATATTACCATGCTATGAGCAAATTTTGGCACGTTCTGTCTCTTCCAATCATTCATTGGAAAGTTGTCAAGATACTGAAATGATTGACTCTCAATATTGACAACAAAAAGTGTGTAATGGCCACTATTGTTGTCACCTCTATAGCAGGGCAAGAAGAACTGCAAGAAAATAAGTGCCAGCATCAGAGTTTGAAAGTACCAGCATCAATTGTTTGAAAGTGCCAGTATTAAATTTTCACAGTGCCAGCATCAATTGTTTCCTACTGCCAGTGCAAGTGATCTTTTATACCAGTGTATTGATTAATAAGTGCCAGTACATGTATGTATAAAATGACAATGCATACCAATTTAACTTCACTCAAATCAGCTCCCTCAGCATCATCAAAATTAATATCAATCCAATGTTTTAAACTATCTGTGATTTCTTGCCCAGCTGTTGATATAACATCGAGAGATGTCTTCGTTGTACGTTGAATCCAAGCAGCCTGTATAACACATTAATAACATCAAATTTAAAAATGCACACAAATATAATTTAATTAACAAACAGTCATAGATAATATAATTTTTGAATGTACTAGCATCATAGATAAAGAACTTACACAATGACTAAGCCCAAACATAAACTTCTTCATTCTACCAGACTTTTGCTCCATCATATTAAGAAGTATAGCCCAACAATCGATAGTAGTTGAAGTTATTTCCTTGTCTTCATCCATGCTCAAAATATCTTCAAGCGTTAAGCTATGGAACATTGTGTAAATAAGATCACAAATGCTGTAAAAGAAAAATAAATTAGTAAATGCTTTTACGTACAAGTGTATACATTCATAAAAGGTGCCATTGTTTGGGTATTGATAAATTTATAGCTTACTCCTTCAGATTTCTTGAAAAGTGTGTAGACATGCACATGTCAACAGCCTCCTTTCTCAGCTTCAACATCAGTCGCAACACATCAGCGTTGTTGATCATAAACCGAGAACAGTATACAAATTCCTTGTTAGCTTCCCCACAGTCCACTGTGCACCCTACATTCAACATCTCATAACAACTCATAAGCCTGCTCTCATTTATATTCGCAATAATGTTATCAACATCTCTAACAATCTGTTCATCATCAACATCATCTGTCTCCCGAAAATTCTCATTAATTTCCTGTTCTTTCTGCTCTGTATGTTTTCTTCTTTTCTCACTAGATACCGGAGATAAAAGGTCAAATGATGGAATTGAACCTTTTCTTTTCTTTCCCATGTCAGCTTTTGTTGTCTTCAAAATGTCTGAAACTATATTGTCAATCTCAGAAAAATATTCCTCGTTAAAAATATCATCTTCTACTTCCTCCCCCTCCCCATTCCCCTCATTCTCTTTCTCTTCCCCCGTCTCATCTGCTGCATTTCTTTCCTTATCTTTCTTGATACATTTAAGTCTTTTAATGTGAGCATGGACAACATTATCAAGGTCCTTCCTCAATATATCCCATGACTCCTTAGCAGCCTACATCAATGAAAAATAGTAAGAATTAGTTCAATTGTGCCAGTTTTAGATTGCAATTGTGCCAGTCCAAGTAATCAATAGTGCCAGAGCAGCCAAAAATTTGTGCCAGTGTGTGTATTTTAAGTGCCAGTACATATTATTCATTGTGCCAGTGTAAGTAATCAATAGTGCCAGCATAAGAAATTCACAGTACCAGTGTAAATAATAAATAGTGACAGTACTTACATTGCTTGACTCTGCATTTCTTTCCATTGCGGCACTTTCAATCCTTAACGGAATACATTCTTCCTCCACAAAATCACTGGGTACTTCCTCCACAAAATCGTCTTCAACCCTACTTATAGGATAACATGCTGTCCATAAAAAATTAATTTCCCCCAGCCAACTTTCGCTTCGGAATCAATCCTCACTTTGAATTTTTCAGCATTCCAATGATTAATCAAAGGTAGAACAGTTGATTCTTTCACCCCTTGAAATGGAAATCTTTGAAGGTAAGCAATCACCAACACCATAACACATCCACTACAGTTTTTTGAATTCTTTTTTTTTATTCTTAAACCTCGATACACCCTCACATAATTTGTCCAAAACATATTGACACCAATCAAACTTGCTATTCTGTGAAACGTCTTCTACAATACTTAGCAGTGACACATCAATTGTTTTTGTAACTACCGGGGCAAGAAAAATTCCAACAACAAATAGCACAAACAAGCGTTTAAATTCATCCCCACTTTGATGTAACTCAGAAATACATTCCAAAAGTTTATAGGCATGAAGACCATCTTTAGTACGGCGAAATTCCTCAAAATATCGATTTCTCAATTCCATATTTGTGCTGGATGATCGATTTATCTTAGACTTTGCAACATTCCTAGGTAGACAAAATATATCATAAACATCTGATGTTGTAATAAAATATTTCTCTGATGAATTGATTTGTTGTATCCTTGTTATTGGTTCAAATCTATCAACAAGAAACTGAAGAAGTCTAGGCGGCAATACCTTAACCTCAAGACTCAACAGAGATCCAAATCCAATAGCCCTAACATCTCTCTTCTGTTCTGGAGTTAAACAGAGCTCAACGAGTCTTTTGGGAGTACACGAATGCTCAAATTTCTCCACAAAAGGTGAGTTGACCTTCCAATCATCAGAAACTCTACTCAATAGCCGTTCATTTTTTTTTGGGTCTTTCCATTTTCTGATAAAATCACTCTGATAACCAGAAATTCCCATTACAGTACGTACAATGACACCAGTAACCTCTTCATACTTGAGGTCAAGTTCAAACATCATGGGACGATGGACCTACGATGTATTCTTGAGTTTCAGGGGTGAAGACACCCGCAAAAACTTTGTGGATCATCTCTACACGGCCTTGGAAATCAGAGGTATCTACACCTTTAAAGATGATCAAAGGCTCTCGACCGGAGGGCCCATCTCCGAACAACTCCCGGCAGCTATCAAAGAATCCAGGTTTGCTGTTGTCGTCTTTTCTGAAAATTATGCGGATTCAGCATGGTGCTTGGACGAGCTGGTGCATATAAGGGATTGCAGGATTGAAATTCGTCAGATTGTCATTCCTGTATTTTACAATGTCGATCCTTACGTAGTACGGAGACAAAAGGAGATTTTTGGAGTAGCATTTAGAAGACATGAATCACGATACGAGAATGAAAAGATTCAAAGGTGGAAGGATGCATTGTTTGATGTAGCAGGTCTTTCGGGGTTCGATGTATCAAACACTGCAAACGGGTACTTTCTAATTTAATAAATACTAGACATTCAACTCACTAATTTATATTTATATACTCCCTCCGTCTCACGATTATATAGAATTTTTGGCCCGGCACGGAGATTAAGGTAAAAAGTGATAAAGATAATGTGTTGTGAGTGTAAAAGTAAAATAGGAGAGAGAATGAGTGGAGAGAATAGTAAATTTAAAAAGTGTTGTGAGTAGAGAGAAGTGGGTCCCATTTCTATTTTGGGAAATTATTGATTATAGTGGGACGCACAAAAGGGAAATTTTTTGGTATTATTGTGGGACGGAGGGAGTATTGTGGGACGGAGGGAGTATTGTTGGAAATAGATAACGGAAAGTTAAGTTTTAACTTATAGTTGATCTAGTTTCTAACGGAAGTTCGTTATGTGTTAACGAAACTAGTTACAAAATGTATTTTACATTTGGTGTAGATTATTAAACTCATTTAATGTCTCTAAACCATTTAGGGTGAATGAGAATTAATGACAAAGACTTTTTGTAACTTAACGGAAGTTAAATAAAAGGTTAAAGTTGATTTGGGTTAGCCAAAACGTGCTTGGACTGATTGATCAAACACAACTGTTCGAAGAGGAAATTTTCTGGGCTTAAGCGAGGTCGCGCTCCAGCCTTGAGCGGCCGCGCTGAATGACAAGCAAATATTGGTCCTGGTCTCGGCAAGCCAGCGCGGTCGCGCTCAAGGAATGAGCGGCCGCGCTCGTACGCTGATTCTGAACAGTTTGGCGCCTTTTGATGGGAACAGTCATGAACCTTTTAACTTTCTTTAAATAGTTTCCCTCCGAATTTCAATTACATACATACAGTATTTGAGCTTTCCTACCCTCTAGAAAGATAGATTATCATACCCTAATCATTGGCATATTGTTGCATTAATCTTCCTAAAGTCCAAAGTCTAAAACTTTGTGTTGTTCGTTAGAGTATTTGATTTGGAGTGCTCCTATCATATACTAAAAGTCGTTTCATCTTACTAGAAGATTGCCATTGAAACCGTAAGCACCTGTGCGGGGCAATAACTTCTTACGGAGATTGTATTTAATACAAGACTCGACTTGTTTCATTGTTTTTCCAATCTCCGTTACATTTTCTGTCAAGTTTTCCCTTAAGTTCTTGAGAAGCCTACCAATTGTCCAACAATCGTAAGAAGTTATTTACGCTTCTTCAAGATCTTAAAGAAATGGCAACCGAGAAAGACACCACCTCATCCAGTCAAGGGAATGTAACGCCTCCTTCTCAAGGTGACGCTACGTTCAACCATGTTGCTCCCGCTCATACCCAGCATCACCCGGGTCATGGTGAGAAACCCCCGAAGTTCACGGGTGTGGATTTCAAGAGATGGCAACAGAAAATGTTGTTCTACTTGACCACCCTACGCTTGCACCGCTTCTTGAAGGAAGATCCTTCGGCGATGGAAAAGGGTGATCCCGACCCTCAAAGGCAAATGGCCAAGGAGGCTTGGGCTCACGGTAATTTTTTGTGTAAAAATTACATCCTCAATGGACTTGACGATGCACTATACAATGTGTATAGTAACTTCGAGATTGCCAAGGCGTTGTGGGACACCTTGGAAAGGAAGTACAAGATAGAAGACGCCGGGTCAAAGAAATTTGTCATCGGTAAGTATCTTGACTTCATGATGGTTGATTCCAAATCGGTAACAACTCAAGTAGATGAGTTCCAAATCATTCTACATGGGCTTGATGCCGAAGGGATGATCATGAATGATCCATTTAAGGTGGCTTCTATCATTGAAAACTTGCCTCCTTCATGGAAGGATTTCAAGAACTATCTCAAGCATAAACACAAAGAGATGTCCTTGGAAGACATTGTTGTTCGTCTTCAAATTGAAGAGAACAATAGATTCAATGAGGCCAAGGTTGCTAAGGGCAAGATGAAGGCTAAGGTCAATCTCGCCGAGGCTAGCACAAGTGGCACAAAGAGAAAGCATTCCGAAAATATCGGGAATGCTAAGAAAGGAAAGAAGAAGGGCTCGAAGAAGTTCAAGGGGTCTTGCTATAATTGTGGCAAACCGGGCCACTTGTCAAGGGATTGTCGTCTCCCGAAGAAAGAGGCAAATAATGTTGACGATATGGACCTAGACTTTGCAGCGGTAGTCTTCGAGGCCAACGTTGCAAACTTGGATGAGAATCCAAAAGCTTGGTGGATAGATACCGGTGCTACCCGCCATATTTGTGGTAACAAGGAGAGTTTCTCCTCCTATACTCCCATCTCCGGAAGAAAGCTTTACATGGGAAATTCTGCGACCTCCGATGTTCAAGGCATTGGAAACGTGGTATTGAAGATGACTTCCGAAAAAGAAGTAACCTTGTTGGATGTGCTACATGTTCCAGACATCCGCAAGAATTTGGTGTCCGGCGCTTTGCTTAGTAAGGCCGATTTTAGACTTGTATTTGAATCCGACAAATTTGTACTAACCAAGAATGGTTTATTTCTTGGAAAGGGTTACCTCGAGGAGGGCCTTTTCAAGATGAATGTAATGAACGTGATCCGCCAAGGTGCGATGAATAAAAGTTCTATTTCTTATGTTTACTTGTCGGAAAGTTCTAATTTATGGCATGATAGATTAGGACATGTAAACCTCGACACCATTAAGAAATTAGCGAAACAAGATTTAATCCAAATGACTAAATCCGATTCGACTAATAGGTGCGAAGTTTGTGTTGAGGCAAAAATGACGAAGTCGCCATTTAATGCCATACAAAGAAACACAACTCCTCTCGAGTTAATTCACACCGACATATGTGATTTAAAACTTGTGCAAACTCGAGGAGGTAAAAGGTACTTCATTACATTTATAGATGATTGCACTAAGTACTGCTATGTTTATCTCTTAAGAAGTAAGGATGAAGCCTTAGGGGCTTTTGAGACTTATAAGAAAGAAGTTGAGAATCAACTTAACTTGAAAATTAAGAAAATTAGAAGCGATAGAGGTGGAGAATATGAAGCACCATTTGAAGGATTATATTGGGAGTCCGGCATAATTCATCAAACAACGGCTCCATATACCCCTCAATCTAACGGAGTTGCTGAACGCAAAAACCGTACTCTCAAGGAGATGATGAATGCACTTTTGATAAGTTCAGGCTTACCCGATAACTTGTGGGGGGAAGCAATACTCACTTCTAATTATGTTCTTAATAAAATACCCAAGAAAGGTATTGATAAAACACCCTATGAGTTGTGGCATAATCGTAGGCCATGTTATAAATACCTTAAAGTGTGGGGGTGTTTGGCCAAGGTTGAAGTACCTAAGCCGAAACAAGTCAAGATTGGTCCAAAGACCATTGACTGTGTTTTTATTGGATATGCCAATAATAGTAGTGCCTATCGTTTCATAGTGCACAAATCGGACATTCCTAATATGCATGTAGGGACTACTATAGAATCAAGGAATGCGGTATTCTTTGAAAACATCTTTCCGGCTAAGGACAGGAAAGATGTAGGTTCTAATAAGAGAACATATGAGTCTACAACCGGTCCTTCTCAAATAGAAGATGAAGAACCGAGACGTAGCAAAAGGGCAAGAGTGGAAAAGTCTTTTGGTCCTGATTTTCTATCTTACATGTTAGAAAACGAACCAGCAACTGTTAAAGAGGCTTTATCCGGTCCGGATAGTTCGTTCTGGAAAGAAGCTATTAACAGTGAAATAGAATCCATAATGCTCAACTATACTTGGGAATTAGTAGATCTCCCTCCAGGTTGCAAACCATTAGGTTGCAAATGGATCCTTAAAAGGAAGTATAAGGCAGATGGATCAATCGATAAGTACAAAGCTAGGCTAGTTGCCAAAGGCTTTAGACAGAAAGAGGGATATGATTTCTTCGATACATACATCACATCCATTCGTGTTCTCATAGCTATTGCAGCAGTGCATAATCTTGAGATACACCAAATGGATGTGAAGACTGCTTTCCTAAATGGAGAACTTGATGAAGAAATTTACATGGAACAACCCGAAGGGTTTGTAGTTCCTGGTAACGAAAGGAAGGTGTGTAAACTCGTAAAATCCTTGTATGGACTAAAACAAGTACCTAAACAATGGCATGAGAAGTTCGATAGAACCATTTTATCGAATGGATTCAAGATTAACGAATGTGACAAATGTGTCTACATTAAAGGAACATCTGAATCATTCGTTATCATTTGTCTTTATGTAGACGACATGCTCATAATGGGAAGTAATCATGATTTGATCATGAATACCAAAGGCATGCTTAAGAAGAACTTTGACATGAAAGACATGGGATTGGCTGATGTAATACTAGGGATAAAGATCTCTAGAACATCTGAAGGATTAGTTCTTTCACAATCCCATTACCTAGAGAATGTTCTTCGGAAATTCAATGTCTTTGATGACCCTCCGGCTAAGACACCGGTAGACTTGGCTCTACATTTAGCCAAGAATAGAGGGGAATCAGTTTCTCAACTGGAATATGCAAGAATAATTGGTAGTCTGATGTACTTAACGAATTGTACACGTCCAGACATTGCATATTCAGTGATCAAACTAAGTAGGTTCACAAGTAATCCTAGTACTGATCATTGGAAAGCTCTAATGAGAGTACTAAGATATTTAAAGTATACATTAAATCATGGGATATTTTACAAGAAATATCCAGCAGTATTAGAAGGATACTGTGATGCCAATTAGATATCAGACACGAAAGACTCTAAATCCACGAGTGGATATGTATTCACAATAGGTGGAGGAGCAGTGTCATGGAAATCCTCCAAACAGACATGCATAGCCAGATCCACGATGGAGTCTGAGTTTATCGCGTTAGATAAAGCTGGGGAAGAAGCAGAATGACATAAGAACTTCTTGGAGGATATTCCTTGTTGGAGCAAACCTGTGCCTGCTGTACTAATCCATTGTGATAGTCAATCAGCAATTGGAAGGGCACAGAATAGTATGTACAATGGTAAGTCTAGACATATTCATCGTAGACACAATACCATTAGACAGTTGATCAAGAATGGCGTTATCACTATTGATTATGTGAAATCATGTGATAACTTAGCGGATCCATTTACCAAAGGTATAAATCGAGATCAACTGTTAAGGGGAATGGGTTTAAAACCCACAACAAAAGAACTTATAACGGACACTTAACCTTGAGAAATGGAGATCCCAGGCCCTTGGTTCAATGAGACAACCAAGTTATAAGTTCTAGTAGAATTACTTGGAAACAACAACTCGGTTTATTAACCTGGAGATGTTGAATACTCATTCCCAGAACATCCAAGTACAAGTACATGCAGCAGTGGTAAGGATAAGTTGAGAAAACTTTTAATGATTTCTATACCTACGGGTGGAGTAGTGCATGATACTCCTTATAGTGAGAATCACCTATATAAGCGAGAGGTAATTAGGCCGCCTCTAAATGAACGCTTATGAATGAGATATGGTCCAGGGCCGAAATGGACAAAACGTGAGAACAACAATTGTTAGAGCTGTTATTATGTGAGTATTATTGTCTTGGTATACATCCGACAGTCACTGGTTCAAAGCGACTCGCTACCAAATGGCTAGTATATCCGATAATATTTCACTAGGGAAGGTTCAAGGCCACAAGCTATCTATCCCGATGTAATAATAGTTCGCCGGGACTTTGGACAAAATTGCATTCATGCATTAATTGTCATTCATGTGGGGGATTATTGGAAATAGATAACGGAAAGTTAAGTTTTAACTTATAGTTGATTTAGTTTCTAACGGAAGTTCGTTATGTGTTAACGAAACTAGTTACAAAATGTATTCTACATTTGATGTAGATTATTAAACTCATTTAATGTCTCTAAACCATTTAGGGTGAATGAGAATTAATGACAAAGACTTTTTGTAACTTAACGGAAGTTAAATAAAAGGTTAAAGTTGATTTGGGTTAGCCAAAACGTGCTTGGACTGATTGATCAAACGCAACTGTTCGAAGAGGCAATTTTCTGGGCTTAAGCGCGGTCGCGCTCCAGCCTTGAGCGGCCGCCCTGAATGGCAAGCAAATATTGGTCCTGGTCTCGGCAATCCAGCGCGGTCGCGCTCAAGGCAAGAGCGGCCGCACTCGTACGCTGATTCTGAACAGTTTGACGCCTTTTGATGGGAACAGCGATGAACCTTTTAACTTTCTTTAAATAGTTTCCCTCCGAATTTCAATTACATACATACAGTATTTGAGCTTTCCTACCCTCTAGAAAGATAGATTATCATACCCTAATCATTGGCATATTGTTGCATTAATCTTCCTAAAGTCCAAAGTCTAAAATTTTGTGTTGTTCGTTAGAGTATTTGATTTGGAGTGCTCCTATCATATACTAAAAGTCGTTTCATCTTACTAGAAGATTGCCATTGAAACCGTAAGCACCTGTGCGGGGCAATAACTTCTTACGGAGATTGTATTTAAGACAAGACTCGACTTGTTTCATTGTTTTTCCAATCTCCGTTACATTTTCTGTCAAGTTTTCCGTTAAGTTCTTGAGAAGCCTACCAATTGTCCAACAAGTATATCCCTCCGTCCCTTAAAGTTTGTCTCATTTGACTTTTTAGTTGAACTTTGACCACAAATATATGACAATTTAATTATGTTCATGAAATTCTAAAAATTCCTATTGATTCACCATTAATAATATTATCAACAACAACTTTTAGAATTTCATGAACATGATTAATCTCTCATAAATTTGTGGTCAAAGTTCAACAAATAAGTCAAATGGAACAAACTTTTAGGGACGGAGGGAGTAAGTCATAATCTAGCTATTTAGTTCATCTCCAAATTCTGTTAATTTGCAAGTCATTTTGACATGCTAAAAGGGTTGAATTACCATAGCTCTGTCAGTCGTATGTGCGATCTCAACATGTTAGTTATTATCTTTCATTTATTGGCATGAATCAGAGTGTATCACAAAAATTGTTCAAGAGATTTCTAGCAAATGCAGACCAATTCTGAATGGTGAAAGAAACCTTGTTGGAATAAATTCCCGCGCTCGAGACCTGAAGTCACTGTTAGGTACAGAGTTAGATGTTGTTCGGTTCGTAGGATTATGGGGAATAGGTGGCGCCGGGAAGACAACTCTTGCTTGGGCTGTTTACAACGAGATCTCATATCAGTTTGAAGGAAAATGCTTTGTTGAGAATGTTAAGGAATTTTCGAGTGAGTACTCTGGTCTGCAACTTTTGCAACAAAAAATTCTTTCTGAAATTCTGTTTGATAAAAGCTTGAAGGTCAATAGCATTCGTGAAGGAATTGAACTGCCACAGAGCCTAATTGTGCAACTTTGGGAAGAGGGAGAGGTTCTGAATGGGAGAAAGGTAAACTTTGCGCTTTTAACCCTCTCTTTATTAAAAAGTGAGGTCATTCTTTCGACATGAAAGAAGTGCCCCAAATTGGATGCATGGTTATTTTCTGATGAAGTTATTTAATTGAAATTTGCCAACTAAAATATGCAAAAATGCAGCCCTTTGGTTGCCCATCTTCTTGATTTTCTCAATTTGGCCACTTGGCAATATATGCTCGAATGAAGGAGATCCGGCAATTGAGACAAAGTGAGGGAAAAGTCGATAAGAGATTCCAGTGGTTCTCTTCTGGTTGATCTATATCATTAAAGTATTGAGTGATTTTAGAATCATCCCCTATCCAATATAAAAAGCTAACAGTCATTTTGAAACGAATTGATTTCTAGTTATGGATTTACATTTGTTCTTTTTCTTTGTTTTGAGCAGTGGATAAACTGAGATTCATCGACCTAAATAAATCATATAGGCTGCAACGGACTCCAGACTTCAACTTGACCCCAAATCTCCACGCACTAATTCTTGAACGGTGCCCGAATTTAGTGGAGGTTCACCCGTCCATTGGAGATCATGAGCAACTCGTTTTCTTAAGTTTAAAGTACTGTAGCAAGCTTCGGAGACTTCCATCCAGTATAGGCATGAAATCCCTGGAGACTCTTATTCTCTCCGAGTGTACGGCACTAAGAAAATTTCCTGATATTAAGGGGAATATGAAGAGGTTGTCTAAACTTCATTTGGATCTCACATCAATTGAAGAACTACCCGCGTCAATTGGAAGCCTCTCCGGCCTAATCATGTTGGATCTCTCTTGGTGCAGCAGTCTAACAAGTCTCCCAAGCACAATTTGTGAGTTAAAATACCTGAAAACACTTTATGCAACAGGGTGCCGCAAGCTTAGGAAACTGCCAGAGAACCTGGGACAAATCCAAAGTTTAGAGGACCTTTGGTTAGGAATTACTCAAATTGAAGAAGCACCATCCTCCATTGTACTTCTGAAAAACCTGAAAACTCTCTCCTTAGGTCGATGTAGGGAATTGGTGCGTTCAATGTTGTCATCATTATCTCCCGATCCCTCTAGGTTCGGTTTGGAGCAGCCTCTGTTACTAAGTTTTCGTTCCTTAAGGACTCTATTTATTGATGAATGCAATCTATCAGACAGGGATATTCCCGCTGATCTGAGTCCTTTATCCTCTTTGGAAGAATTAAATCTGAGAAGAAACGAGTTTACGTATTTACCTGAAGCCATCTGTCAGCTTCCTCGACTAAAAATCCTTAACGTTTCATATAATGGTCTTGAAGCATTTCAAGCGCTTCCATCAGTGATGTTGCTAGGATTTTCCTCAGCAGCAACACACCATCGTAGTCCAATCGACAGTAACTCCGGCTCCTTCTTCCGCCCTGCACAGCCACAAACGTCAACTAAACCGGGGGCGACTCCGGCGTAAGCCCCTCCGACGTGAGGATAAGTGTTTGCTTTGGATGAGAAATAAGAACAGTAAGGAAAGGTGTTTGTGGGTGATTGTGTTTACGTACTTTTACAATGGAGATTGCCTTTCATATTTATACCCCTTCCCTCATGCCATGCACATGACTCCCTCACGTTCCATGCCTACTTCCACGCGTCATCACTTCATTGGCCAACAAAAAGAATAAAGTTATATCACGTGATCATTTTTCCCAATGCCCAACCGTTTTATGGGTCCCACTTCCTAAATATTTGTATTCCGCTTCCTATGAGTCGCTCCCCCTAACTCTTACCTCTCACCAAATATGGATAACTGGATACTGTGTCGCCCCGACCTAATGTCTCGCATTTTCCTCTTACGTTATTGCCTTGCCGACTCTCTTCATTATCTCGCCAGATAGTATCCAATATCTCGCATACACTACACTGGGCTTTCCCTTTTATTATTCTTAGCGGGACATTTCCCGACTTACTTTATCACGACCTACTACATGGGCTACTCTCATTCTTGTTTTCTTCTTGGGCCTTATCTCACTTTGGGCCTTCTCGATAAACTCTCGCAAAGGGACTTAGATTGAGCCCATTCATTATTTTTGGGCAGCATCAGAAGCCCCTAAGTTTGAGGCGAGATTCATTCATAGTCTCGCCAAAAACTTGATGTTCATTATCTTACTTTTTCGCGACTTACAATTCCTTATTCAAGAAACTCGAAAGCTGAAGAAACCTTTATATATACACGTGTCACCTCTATGGCGAACCCCTAAAATTCAAAGCGCCGTCATTTGGGAACCGTGCCAAATAAGGGGGAAAATTTAAAATTTTTCATCTTAATCGTCACATCAATCACTTCCCCAAACTTCTCTCTCATATAAATACCCCTCTTTCATACCAATTTCACTTTTTACTTCTTCTTGCTTTCTCCCAAATTCCGGCGAATTCAACCTTTGTTCCGACGAACTTTTTTCCGTTTTCCTTTGTTTCTATACTAATTTCTTCACCAAATCTGTTCCTTGCTCAATATTTCGTTTATCTTTTACTATTTCAAGCTGACTTGGAGTTACATTCGTCGTTTCTCAGACTTCAGTTTGCATTCACCGGTGGTTCTTCGTCTTCTCCGGCTATTCTTCATTTTTACCAGGTAACTTTTTTCCAAAACCCTTCGTATTCTTTAAACCCTACATTTTGATCTTTCATTTTTGCCCGATTGTTCGAATCCTGTTATTCCCCTTGTTCATCCCTTTTAACTTTATTCCCAAATTGCCCTTTATGGCGAGATACAAAAATTGTTCTAGACGGGTTAGATATGGTAGGTGTCAAGTTTCAGGCGGCTTATACAGACGCTTGCGAACTACTTGGGCGAGATTGCCTAAGGCCGACATAGCTAGGATGATGGTTGAAAACTGGGTAGATCCTTCATTAATTGATTCTCTTGAAATCCAAGGTCATTTTTTCCTTCCCCTTTCAGCCCATATGTCCCATATTTTTACTTCTCACAAGGAATTAGTCCGATTCATCAAAGATAAATATGACCTCAACTTAAGCGACTCATCTGAATCCCACTGTGTCGCTGATCCCTTTTCTAAACATAGGACGCATTATAAATCTGTCCATTCTTCTTCTTCTTCCAGTGATTCCAGTGAGATGGCCGATCAAGTGACTTCTTCTCCTGATGTGACAACCAGCAATCCCTCTTCTGCAAGGGTCCGAAATCTGAACTTGACTGACGGTAACCTCTTCATTAATCCCGCTCATGCTGAGGCGGGGTCCTCTCTTACTCCTGATACAAGTTCTCTCATCTCTAATCCCATCACCACTTGGCACACCTTATACAACATCGATCCTTCCATTTACCGCATTTCTGACTACCAAGGAAACACTTCCCTCGCCCATTTGAGAGAAATGCGAGATGGCATAGTCGTTTTTCCATCACAACTCAAGGCTGGCCTTAGGATTCCCCTTGATCCTTTTCTTTGTGAAGTTTTGTACAAAGCTCAAGCCATGATCACAGAAATTCACCCCAACGCCCTTAGGATTATCACCTCTTTTATTGCCATCTGTCGCTCTTTAAGAAAAGAACCCACTGTTACATCCTTAGTCTCTTTATTCAAAGGATACAAGCAAACCAACAAGCTTGAAAATGGGGTAGTAGAAACTCGCCTTTCCCTTCAATATCAACGAGGTCCCAAGGTCCTTACCCCCTTACCTACCAAAGTTCATGATTGGATGGATGACCCACTTCTCATAGTTTCTCGCATTGGGTGGTCTCATCCCGCTGATCTTCACCCCATCAAACCCTAGATCGAAACCAAAGATGCCTCTGTAGTGGGCGACAATGCTCTTATTACCGCTATTCGCGCTTTAGTCGCCATTCCCACAGACTCTCCCGCTGATACACCCCAACCTCTTATTTCTTGGAGGGGTATTTTGCGAAATAGGGAACTACTTGACCGAGTCGGAATCGCTGATAACTTACCTCTTGCCCCGCTGCGGGTTTCAATAAGACACGTTTATTTTGATGGATGGGAGCAACATACGGACGATAAATATGCTCACGAGTGCCAGTAGTGCAAGGGTACTCGTCATTGTACCGCCATGAACAATGTTCTTTGTATGTCTCTTCCTTAAGCTTATTCTTTTCTTTATTTAACTTATCCTGAAGCAAACTCTGATTCTTAATTTCCTTTTCACTTGTTTCCAGATCACCGAGCCAAATCAATGGACAGCCGCCAAAACGCCAATTTGGAGATGAACAGAAGAATGAAACGACTTGCCAGTACCCGCGACACTGCTCTCGGTCTTCTTCCCGATAATTTACTCTTGCCATTATCCCTTGATGGCAAGGATACAGAGGAAATTGCCTTAGAAAAGGCCCAAGGTTCTTCCAAGTCCAGAGCTAAACCCAATGCTCCAGGAACTAGAGCCAAGCGCCAAAAAAGGATTGCCTCGGTTCAAACCAATGTCGCCACTACCACCCAATAAGTTATTCCTCCAACTCCAGTCGTTAATCAGGATCCTCCATCTACTGAAGCTCTTCCCACTGCCCCAGTTCCTCCACCTGATGAAGGCAATGTTTCGCCTGTTTCTGTCTCGCCAATTTCCGTTTTGCAATCTGACGATATTCCTACTGAAGAGAACATTATCATTCCTTCTTCTGAAACGGTATTGATAAACTCTCCCGCACCAGCTGGAGATGCAACTGAGCCCATTCAAAATGAGGATTCCCCTCCTCCCCAAGATATAGAAATTTGTGACTCGACACATGTTTCTAACTCGCCTCCCTCTGCATGCGGCCCACAAACCTCTTCAGCTCTTCCACCTCCTAGCTGGCTTCAGGAAAATTTTGTGAAGCCTACTAATTTTATTGGGCTCTATGAACTATGTAAAGAAGCTGCCAATGTGCCTCGCCTTACCGGGTTGATTAACGAAGTTCGCGGTGTTGATGAGAGTTTGATAGGAAGTTCCGCTCTTATTCGTGATAGCGATCCCATCCAGGTTCAGCGAGTAAAGGATATGGATATTGACAATGCTGCTTGTCAAGCCGGGATTTATTTTTCAATGGTATGTCGTTCTTCCCTTTCTTATCCAATTGCTATTTTGTTCATTTTGGCCTCTAACTTAACTTTTTCTTTTAGCTTGGAGCTTCTATCATTGGCATTAATGACAAGAATCATCAACTTGCTAGAGACATGAAGCAGTTAGAAGATTCTATCCAAGTATTGAGAAAAACCAAAGATGTCCTTCGTGGCAGAGTTGGTAGGCGAGACGCAACAATCGCCAACTTGGAGGGGGAACGAGATAAATTGAAGACTGACTTAGTCGCTTCTCAAAATCAATTCGAGACCGTTAACACCGAGCTTAATGCCGCCAATACCAAACTTGATAAAGCTACTACTGAACTCAATTCTGCCAACGAAAAAGCCGCCAAACTTCTGAGCGAGAATGGGACTCTAAAGGAGACTCATGCCGCTGAAACTCAAATTCTCCAAGGCGAGATAGCTAAATTGCGGGAAGAAATGATGGGCAAAGTCGCAGAAATAACTTCTCTCAATGTTGATGTGGCCAAGCTAAAAGACGATCTTATGGATATTGGCGACCAAACCACTCTCCAGGTTATGCGAGCTGCAGCTGCAGACGCTGCTGAGATACCTGCCCTTAAAATCGAGCGACTTGCCAAATGGGGCTCAGAATCGATCTTCAGTGATATATGTCGCATGGGTCATCCTTTGGTTCCATATTCAGCCGATGAACTCAAAGATTTGGAGGATGAAGATGCACTATTGGGTAAGTCGCCCTGGAATCCCGCTCCCCTTCATGTGCCCAACGTCCTTACTTTATGGCAAGCCCAATTGGAACATAAACATCAACTTTTGGATGATGCCAAGAATCTCGCTCTTGCGGCCTCCAGCTCCACTCAACCCGCACCGACCAACGAACCAAACCCTCCAACTTGATTCTGCTCTTGTGCTTTAAATCCTTTTGTAACTTGCCTTTGGTGGCTAAACAATTTTAATTTTCTTTTATTCTGGCCTGCGTGCCTTTTAAACAATGTGTATTATTCGCGACCTTCGTGCTTTCCTTTTTGCCTTTATGTTTTATTTGCTTGTTTCACCATTTCTATCTTGCTTTTGCTATTTTGTTTTGATAGTTCATCAAAAATTATTATTTTGTCTAACAGGTACCCCATATACATATACTCCCATCGAAAAAGTGAAGTCGTCTTTAGGCGACTTTACTTACAGTGCATACAACGCGACTCACCTTGTCGCTGATCTTTGTCTCTCTTTTGCTTCTTCCTTACTTTTCTCGTGATTCTTACTTAGAATAATTTCCTTATTTTGTGCTTTAACATCTTTACTTACTTTTACTTTTAGAACATAACATACCTTTCTTTTTTGATTTGTATCTTTTTGCATCTTTTCAACGAGATGCATTTCTTTACCTTTCCACGACATCTTTTAGGCGAGATGCCGCATCTTTTTATGCTGTTTAGGCGAAATGGGTTTCTTTCTCGTTTATAGTTCTTCCTCTTTCATTTTTATCGTCCGTAAACTCTCATTTTTATAGTCCGTAGACTTTCATTTTTATAGTCCGTAGACTTTCATTTTTATAGTCCGTAGACTTTCATTTTTATAGTCCATAGACTTTCTTGTTCATAGTCGCATCCATATTCATGCCATACAGGCGAGATGGGACTTCCTTTCCTGTTTATAGTCGCATCCATATACATGCCATACAGGCGAGATGGGACTTCCTTTCCTGTTTATAGTCGCATCCATATACATGCCATACAGGCGAGATGGGACTTCCTTTCCTATTTATAGTCGCATCCACATACATGCCATACAGGCGAGATGGGACTTCCTTTCCTGTTTATAGTCGCATCCATATACATGCCATACAGGCGAGATGGGACTTTCCTTTCTGTTTATAGTCGCATCCATATACATGCCATTCAGGCGAGATGGGACTTTCCTTTCCTTGTTTATAGTCCGGAGACTTTCTTTCACATGATACTTTGCGGCTTACTTTTCTTTTCTCTTTTTCTTCATTGATTTGTTTCAATAATTCATCAAAAATTGTTTTGATAACTCATCAAAAACTCTTTACCTTCTTACTTTTGGCAAGATATCCCCATATACATATACTCCCATCGAAAAAGTGAAGTTGTCTTTAGGCAACTTTACTCCTAGCGACTTACTTTTATGCTTTTGACTACATGTTACATAAACATAATTACTAAACAATCATTTGATATAAGCAAAACAAACTTAAATCGCAGACTTTCATACTTTTATTTCTTTGTTTTAGTATTTTCAGGATGTATATATAATTTTCATTCATAACACTATCACTTTAAGGCAGGCATAATTTTCATTCATAAATGGAAAACTCCATATACTCATAATACTCAATCTTCATACGATTTTAATAAGAAAACTATTAAATAAATAAATTACTTCTTACTTCTTTGTTGATCATCTCGCTTAAATCATTCTCCACCTGTTGTCTCGCGTCTATTAAGTGTTCATCGCCATTCCACTTTCCTTCTTTCCTCCATCACATTCCTTTTTCTTCTCAATGTCGCTTTCCCCACAACTGCCGCCATCTTGTGGTAGATCTTCAATTGCCTCCACCTCCATATTTTCATACTTTTCGTCTTCGAATTCCACTATTTCCTCAATCCCTGGCTCTTTCATCTTAACAAACTTAACCAGTCTTGATCCTTCCATTTTTACCTGAATTGCCCCCTGATTTCCCAAATTTACTTCATATTTTTCTTCAACCATCTTTCCCCCGATGTTCCGCATATTATCCATTTTTCGCAGCCCTTCACCCTCCAAGTTAGTGACCATATTGACTTTCACATCTCGGATTGTTAAAGCTGTTGAAAGTGAACAAGAACTTGCCCTTGCTGCCGTTTGGATCTCGATCTTTTTCTGGATTACTTCTTTGACTTCACTCTTCAAACAAGCTATTCCTTTTGGAGTGGGGAATTTGACTCGTTGATGTGGAATGGACACAACCATTTCGAAAGTTTGCTTAAAGGGAATACCCACGATGGCGTTATATGGCGACACCAGATCTATCACCATAAATTCCACCGTACGGGTTCTCGCCTTCTCGTCCTCTCCTATTTCAACCGCCAGCGAAATTGTTCCCTTTACCCGTACTGTGTGGTTTGTAAACCCCTCCAGAAATCCTTTGTAAGGTACCAGGTTAGCCTCGGTATATTTCATTTTCTTGAAAGCTTCGTAGTACAGGATATTGCGACTTGCTCCCGAGTCTACCAATACTCTGTGTAGTATATTGTTTCCTGGAGCAATTGTGATCACAACGGGCTGACATCCATGGCTGGGCGTTAAAGCCAACTCTCGCCTTAAGAAGCTGATAATCCTCTCTTCGCTTGGGGGGTAAGCCGGAATATGGCAGGTATGCGATAACGACATGATCTGATTACTTAGACAAGTAATACTAGCTGGCTCATGAATTACCAGTATTTCATTCCTCCCCACATTTCCTCCTTGAGCCGCCTCATTTCGCTCCTGCCATACATATTCCTGCAACTCCCCCCTGTCGATTTTGCCTTGGATCACCTTTTTCAAGTTATAGCACTCATCAGTCTCATGCCCTCTATCTCCATGATAATTACAGTATTGGTTCAAGTTTCTTCTTCCTCTTTCTGTCATTTCGAATGCCGCCGGCAACTCTACCGCCCTCAAAATCTCACTTGGCCTAGCATTTAGCCTTGTGAATCTAATAATTCTCCCATTAGCGCGACCACCAGTGCGGCCTCCACCTCTTCCTCCGACCTGATTCCCTCGACCTCCACTACGAGCTGCATTATCCTCCTTGACATACTCAATCCTGTCTTTCACATTCTTTCTCGCTGCACCAGATGTTCCTTCTTCGATATCTTCACCACCGCAGTATGCTTTAACCCGCTCATGCAACTCGCTCAATGTTGTCGGCAACCTTATTCTCAATTCTCTTTTAAACGCTTCAGACCCCAGGCCCGACATATACATCATTATCGCGTACTTGGGTTCTATATCGAAAATTAGGTTGGCAATCAACAGGAACCTGTTGGTGTAAGTTATCAGACCTTCTCCCACTTTTTGTTTAATTCCCATTAACTCTTGCAACACCACAGGCTGGGTTCCTACGGCCCCAAATCTCGACAAAAATTTCCGCTTAAAATCTTGATATCCCACAATAGAGTTGGCGGGCTGCTGCGTGAACCACTCCAGTGCCTGAAGTTCCAAAGTACTAGCAAAAGTTTTACACAGTAGTGCGTCGTCTTTGGTTAATATCGCCATTGTAACTTCAAAACCCGCAACATGAGTCTTGGCGGTGGTAACTCCCGCATATTTAGATAATGCTGGTAAACGGAACTCCGGAGCGGGCTCAGCCTCCTGAATGTATTTAGCAAATGGAGCGACAAAAGAGTCCTTCTCGCTGTCCGCTGTACCGCCTTTCTCTAACTCCGCCAATCTCTTCGTCATTTCAGCCATCTGCTTTTTTAGCCCGTCTTCTTCCCCGAAGCGACTTACTCCCACACCTTTCCCTTTATCAATCTGTTTAGATTTCTCGCCCTCATTGGAAACCTTCAACTCCTGCTCTCCATGTCCCGTGTCGTTCGAGGCGGTATCATCATCTTCTTCTTCGCAATAAAGAGTCGAGACTTGAGAGGTATGCGGCCAATGATATACCTTGATTTTTCGGCCATTTTCTATGTACTCTCCCGCCTTTCGCTTCTGCGATCCTTCGATTCTCGCCTCTGTATCCTTAGGTTTTTCAAGCTCCATCTCCTTTTCCCGCTCACCATCATTCACTATGATTACTTCCTTGTTTGCTCCTTTATCCACTTCCTTTGTCGCTGTCAACAATCCTTGCGGGATGGGGGTAGGCTTCTTCTTCAATGTCCTTAATCGCTTGTTATTTTCAATCAATTGCAGAATCAAATTATTGTGGATCCTCAAACTTTCCTCCTCGTTCTCCACCTCTTCTTCCGGTGGTGGCGGCATTACATTTCTCTCCATTTCATCTCCTGTATCCCGCTCTCTCTCCTCTGGAATCATTTGCTGCGAGGAAGAAGTATCTCTCGCTCCGCCCATTCCTATACTCCCAAACCCAGACATAGGCGTAACAAGGTTCCTTCCCGTCACAGTTTTCTCCCCCACTATACCTTTCTCCGGTGTTGACATTCCTTGTCACCCACGTAATCAAATTGATGAACTTAAACCTTGAAGATCTGCAAATCTTATGAAGATTTGAAGATCTAACCCAGGAATTTGACAATGCTTCAACCTTCTATTACACTTATCAAACACAAAATCACCCTTACTTCAACAATTTCGAACAAACACCAACTCCAAACACAAAAAAAAATCCTGACTAGAATTGAATGAATTCACCCAAAATCACTACCCAGTAACACCAAAATTCTCAAGCCATTAAACTCAAACTAAAACACTTCAATCAACCTGCACAAACTCCAAAAATCCAATTCAACGGAAATCCAACACTTCTGAACTAATTTTCACCCAAACGGCCAAACAAAGCCACCAAAAATTCAATACACCCCAAATTATCAACAATAATTAACTCCCACCAACTTCAAACACCAGAAAACTTTACGAACGGTAAACACCCAGAAGAATGAACGATAAACAAAAAAACACCTTGATTGAAAACCTCCAAATCTCCAGATCTGCAAATCGAACCCAACTTACCACTCTACCGCCGGCGAACTTCAAATGATGAAGAGAATAAGTCCCGGCAACGGAACCAATTGATGTTGCTAGGATTTTCCTCAGCAGCAACACACCATCGTAGTCCAATCGGCAGTAACTCCGGCTCCTTCTTCCGCCCTGCACAGCCACAAACGTCAACTAAATCGGGGGCGACTCCGGCGTAAGCCCCTCCGGCGTGGGGTTAAGTGTTTGCTTTGGATGAGAAATAAGAACAGTAATGAAAGGTGTTTGTGGGTGATTGTGTTTACGTACCTTTACAATGGAGATTGCCTCTCATATTTATACACCTTCCTTCGTGCCATGCACATGACTCCCTCACGTTCCATGCCTACTTCCACGCGTCATCACTTTATTGGCCAACAAAAAGAATAAAGTTATATCACGTGATCACTTTTCCCAATACCCAACCGTTTTATGGGTCCCACTTCCTAGATATTTGTATTCCGCTTCCTATGAGTCGCTCCCCCTAACTCTTACCTCTCGCCAAATATGGATAACTAGATATTGTGTCGCCCCGACCTAATGTCTCGCCTTTTCCTCTTACGTTATTGCCTTGCCGACTCTCTTCATTATCTCGCCAGATAGTATCCAATATCTCGCATACACTACACTGGGCTTTCCCTTTTATTATTCTTAGCGGGACATTTCCCGACTTACTTTATCACGACCTACTACATGGGCTACTCTCATTCTTGTTTTCTTCTTGGGCCTTATCTCACTTTGGGCCTTCTCGATAAACTCTCGCAAAGGGACTTAGATTGAGCCCATTCATTATTTTTGGGCAGCATCAATCAGGTATTGCTATATTAAAGGTGGACTCGACAGCACGATTGACTAGCTTCCCAGATCTATCAACAAAGTATGACTCATTATGGAAAATTGCGTATTCTTATCTTCTAGGCCTGGAGATCAAGAACCTATCACTTGCATACTGAAATCTCTACTTCAGGTTAGGCTGCTTTCTTCTCTCTCTAATTAGTCCTTTATTTTACTGAACTTTCTGACAATTTTGTTACATGCTTTTTTTTTCATGTTAAAGGGTCAACTTGTTGCGAACCATCGATTTAGCATTCTTGTCATGGGAGGACGCATACCAGAGTGGTTCAGCGAGCAGAGTCCAGAAGATCACCCGTCCATGCAACTACCTTTGAATTGGTACAAAGAAGAAATCTTGGGGTTTGCTATCTGTACTGTTTTTCACGGTTATGGTCGCTGTATCGATATCCAGTTTGACTTGATAGAGGAGAGTAATCCACAATACGTCCCCCAAACCTCTATCCAAAAAAATCCTTATTGCTGTCTGTTTAGACATAGTGTGTGGCTGGGTTTTATATCATTTAAATTCTTTCAGCTCTTATTTCCTGAATTTCAGCTGGACAATTGGTCTACATATATGGGTACTATTGGGGTCTCCGTTTCCAAAGAGCGTGACCCTGAATGCAAACTGTTAGCCATCCGTCCTGTGTAGAAGAAAGATGTTGAGCGGGTACCCACTACCCTGTTGGGATGTGGAGTCAAAACCACGGATAAAGGAATCAAGAAGAAAATCGCCGGAGGAGTGACTGTCGAGCTGGGCGACCGCCCAAGGTGGTGATGGGCGACCGCCCAGTAGTACAGAAGATTGGGCTCGGGGATTTCCAACTTGGGCGACCGCCCACGTGACGAGGAGGATATTTTCTGCAGCTGATTGGTTTCCTATTTGGACAAGATCTCCTCCTACATTGGTGATTCCTTTTGGTAGTAATATTTGGAAGGACTTGTGAAGAAAGAAGATTACTTTCTTGAGTAGGAATTCTTTTATTACTAGGATTTGATTTATTGTTCCCTATAAATACATGTGATAGCCTAGAAACAAATTGTAACATCTGAAAATATTAGAGAGAATATTTTGGCTTGGTAGCGCCCCCGGACGTAGTTGTTGTTGCAACGAACCGGGTTAACAATTCTTGTGTGTTCCTTTGTGTGTGATTTACTTTTCGTGTGTGTTGCTCTTATTATTACTCTAAGCTTGGGCCGTTCCGCTGCGTGAATTCACAACAACTGGTATCAGAGCCTTTGGTTTTGTCGAATCATTGCTTGGGTTATCTTTTGCTATGGATTTCTTGGGAGCTTTGGAGGATGGTAATAAGGTGTTGATCGAAAAGTTTGATGGGACGGATTTCAATTTTTGGAAGACACAAATCGAGGATGTTTTGTGGAACAGGGATTTGTATCTACCATTAAAAGAAAAGCCGGCGGACATAGAGGAAGCAAAATTCGAAATCTTGGATCGAAAAGCGTTAGGGCTTGTTAGGCAAATGTTGACCAAGGATGTGGCGAAGAATGTTTTGGAGGCGAAGACTACCATGGAGATGTTACAGATGTTGGCGAGCATGTACGAGGCACCATCGGCGGCGAATAAAGCTCATCTAATGAGGAAGCTGTTGAACATAAGGATGGTGGAGGGCATGTCGGCAACAAAGCATATAAGTGAATTCAAATCTACTGCGACCCAACTGTCTTCCGTGGCTGTTACTCTTGATGACGAGGTACTAGCGTTGATTTTACTTTCTTCTTTGCCGGAAAGTTGGGATACGACTGCGATAGCAGTTAACGTCTCAACAGGAAAAGTGAAGCTGAAGTTTGCGGATGTCGTTGATGTGATTCTTGGCTAAGAAATTCATAGGAAGAGCAAGGGTGGGACATCGGGGCTAGTACTAAATGTCGGTGAAAAGAGTAAGGGTGGCAAGAAGGTGATTACTTGCTATGATTGTGGGGAGAAGGGGCACTTTAGGAGAAGTTGTCCGAAGCGGTCAGGCAGAGCGAAGGAATTGAATGTTGCTGAGGAGATAGCGGATGCATTAATCTTGGGTGGGAGCAGTTCAACAGATTCGTGGGTTTTGGATTCGGGCTCGACGTTTCATTCATGCACCAGTGCAGAAAGAATGGAGCAGTACGTTCCGGGTGATTTTGGGGTTGTTCGTTTGGGAAACAATAATCCTGTCAAGGTCATTGGAAAGGGGGTTGTTCAGGTCAAAGTAACGGATGGGACTGTTTTGCGGCTACGTGATGTGCGACATATTCCGGATTTGAAGAGGAACTTGATTTCCATAAGGCAACTTGATAAGGAGGGTTGTGTGGTGACCTTCGGTTGTGGGACATGGAAGGTAAACCGCGGAGCTAGCTTGGTGGCTCGTGGCGGCGTGGAAAATATGTTGTATACCACATGCAACATGAGTCGTTGGGGGAAACGAAGGCGCATCCCAATGATGAATGGTGGTGGCCGAGATCGCCATGGTGGGAGAAATTTCACTAAACGGTATGTTGGTAGAAAATTGGGTAATGAAGTCGGCCGACGCGGAGCCAATTTGGCCAACATGGGAGCGGGATCTAGAACGGTGATGCGATGGGTTGCAAAGAACACACAAAGGTTCCAAGCTTGTGATTGTGTGGGGCACGTGGATTCGCGCTGTTCAGGATCGATAGTTAGCAAGCAAGTGAGCGGGGATGTGCAGGGAGGATCATTCGGAATGAAGACTCGGAGCATGGTAGAACCGACAGTTATGTTGAAGCATAGCTCAGCTTCAACTCACTTGGATAACTAGACAAGAGGCCGGGCGCTACCAACGCAATAGCTGGCCACTGAAATTTGTTTCAAAAGAGGTATCGTGGATGATTTGTCTCCAGGTGGGAGATTGTTGGGATGTGGAGTGAAAACCACGGATAAAGGAATCAAGAAGAAAATCGCCGGAGGAGTGACTGTCGAGATGGGCGACCGCCCAAGGTGGTGATGGGCGACCGCCCAGTAGTACAGAAGATTGGGCTCGGGGATTTCCAACTTGGGCGACCGCCTGTGATGAATGTGTATCCGAAAATTTTCCCATTTTTTTGTTTGAAAGAAAATCAACGAAAACGGAGTCGCCACGCCATTTTAATTTTGAGGGCCAAAACTTTGAAAAAAGCCCGAGATCAGAGATTTAGGTTCGGAGGTCATGTTACGCGTCGGGAAGGACGTTAGTGTGCACCCGACGCGCCTCGTAAAACGAGTCTTCCAAGCTGAAAATCATTTGTGTGTGTGTGTGTGTGTGTTTTGGCCAAAATAAGTTGAAACTCAGAAAAGTAAAAATTGGGATATCTTTTTAAGACTTTAAACTGATCCCATGATTTTTTGGAAGATTTTTGGATTGAGATTTGGTACTCAAAAGACCTTTTGAAGTTGAGAGCCATTTCTGCCAGAATGAAAAAGGCAGTGGACCTTTGATTTTGAAATGTATTCAAGGGTCTTAAAACTTCATAATCTGGATAAACTCAGAGAATGAAAGTTGTTCTAGACACCTTAAATAAGGTTTGTGCGAAGGAATTTTCCATTTTGGAGAAGATTTGAGGGGTCAAAACCTTCTGGAAACCTCAGATATGAGATCTGGATTCCCAGAAGCTGATGAACTAGCCTCTGAAAGAAAATTTGAAAAGAGGAGTTTTACTCACCCAAAAAATAAGGTAAAAATATGTCTGGAAAGCTCTGGATGTTGGCTACAAAAAGTGTTTTGTAGTCAACACCAAATTCCAAGTTTATCTGTGTTCAAAAATTAAGACCATGGACTGAGGTCTGAGAAAATTGCTACTGGACAGCAACTTCTCAAGAAAGAAAATATGATTTTAAGGGGGGTTTTGCATCCATGCTTGTCCCCATTTCCCTAGGTTTTGGTTAGTGATCACTAGACATTTTATTGGTGAATCAACTATACCAAACCATCCTTGGGGTACATTAGGACTAAGCACTTCATTTGCTTGGGAAGGGGAATTTTATCCTTTGAAATCAAGATTTTATGCTTGAAAATGGTTTTTAGGGTTTTGAAAATGAGTTTTCTTTGCAAGAAAGTAAGAAAACTTGGAAATAATTTTGATCTTTGTAGAAGATCATCCATGGAGATGGTCTTCCATGGTGATCTTCTTAGATCTAGAGCAAGAAGATGAAAGAACTACATTTTGTAGTTTGAAGATGCATGCATGGTTGAGATTTAGGGTTAGGAGAAGGAGGGTTTACCAATCTTCCTTGTGTTCTTGAGTGTTTGGCTTGAGTGTATGAGTGTTTAGGGCTTTAATATGAGAGTGAGTGGATGAGTATGAGTTGGGAAAGATTGGAGAGAAAATGGTGACAATTCAAGTGAATTCTCACTGTTTTCTCTCTATATTTCGCCAGAGATTCGGTGCAAAATGTGTTGTTCCTCCTTATTTTTGTGACTGGAGGGCTCAATTTATAGCCCTCTGAAATTGACAAACTCATCCGCGCGGACAAGTCCCCTCAGCGTGCACTGTTCATTAAATGCAGCTCCAGCTTTGGACAAGGGGAATATTTCTTTTCAAAATTCAAATTGACCAGCCAGATTATGTTTCCAGCATTTCTATTTGTGGTTTTATTCTTTTGTTTTTCTTTTTTAAGATTCTTTTTAAGGTTTAACCTTAAATAACAATGCCCATTTTACCCTCACTTTGTTAGAAAAGTTAGGATTGTTAGGAATTGTTAGAAATGTTATAACTTTCGTTAATTTTCTAACGAAAATTCTAACAAGCTCAAATTGGAGCACTTACAGTAGCCCCTCGGCGACGGCGCTTTCGAAGGAAGCGGGGTCGTCGATAAGAGTAAGGCTCCATATTTGGCGGGATGATCGAGTGATCGGGTGGCTGAACCTAGCGATAGGCTACCTACGTATCCCGAATGGGGATCAAGCCGGCCGTAGTTCGGGTCTTTGACCCTGGAGATGATGGCGTTTTAGGTGCCTCAAACCTGATGAGCGAGTTCTACAGTCGTTTGCTAGAAAGAAACTCCGCTGGGGATGACTATTTTCGGTCTGATGGGTATCCGCTCTGCTGGGGATAGGGATGACCATTTTCGGTCTCTGCTGGGGATGATTGCGATTTATCGCTTTCCTAGTGATAGCGTCTTAGGTGCCTCAAACCTTGGAGATGGCGTTTTTAGGTGCCTCGGACCTTGATGATGGCGTTTTAGGTGCCTCGAACCTTGATGATGATGGCTTTTATAGGCGCCTCAGACCTTAATTTGAAATGGCCTTTCGGTGGACTTTGTCTGCTGCCGAAGGATAGGGTGACCGTTTTGGTCGAGGGGCTGGACCTAATGATAGGCTACCTACGTATCCCTAGTGGGAATCAAGCCCTTTCGTAGTTCGAGAACTACTCGAGATTCCGTTGGCTTTTGGGATTCCGTTAACTTTCTTTGGGGATTTCGTTAGCCTTTCTTTGAGGAAAATCGAGACGTATTCGTGCAGGAAATCGGTCTTACGTGTGACTGCCGTTGGATGATTTTGATGAAAGATACGGGATCTCGTTATCTTTCTCAGGGAGATCGGACTTACGTTTGACTGCCGTTGGATGATTTTGATGAAAGATACGGGATCTCGTTATCTTTCTCGGGGCACTCGGTCTTACGTTTGACTGCCGGGGGTAATTTTGATGAAAGATACGGGATCTCGTTATCTTTCTCGGGGCACTCGGTCTTACGTTTGACTGCCGGGGAATGATTTTGATGAAAGATACGGGATCCGTTATCTTTCTCGGGGAGATCGGTCTTACGTTTTACTGCCGGGGGTAATTTTGATGAAAGATACGGGATCTCGTTATCTTTCTCGGGGCACTCGGTCTTACGTTTGGCTAGGGGTAATTTCGACGAAAGATACGGGATCTCGTTATCTTTCTCGGGGCACTCGGTCTTACGTTTGGCTAGGGGAATGATTTTGATGAAAGATACGGGATCCGTTATCTTTCTCGGGAGATCGGTCTTACGTTTCTTGCCGGGGGTAATTTTGATGAAAGATACGGGATCTCGTTATCTTTCTCAGGGCACTCGGTCTTACGTTTGACTGCCGGGGGTAATTTTGATGAAAGATACGGGATCTCGTTATCTTTCTCAGGGCACTCGGTCTTACGCTTGACTGCCGTTGGATGATTTTGATGAAAGGTACGGGATCCGTTATCTTTCTCGGGGAAATCGGTCTTACGTTTGACTGCCGGGGGTAATTTTGATGAAAGATACGGGATCTCGTTATCTTTCTCGGGGCACTCGGTCTTACGTTTGACTGCCGGGGAATGATTTTGATGAAAGATACGGGATCCGTTATCTTTCTCGAGGAGATCGGTCTTACGTTTTACTGCCGGGAAAGATTTTGATGAAAGATACGGGATCTCGTTAT
Source organism: Adenophora triphylla var. japonica (assembly GCA_022495995.1). Lineage (NCBI taxonomy): Eukaryota > Viridiplantae > Streptophyta > Magnoliopsida > Asterales > Campanulaceae > Adenophora > Adenophora triphylla. The sequence continues at coordinate 93,181 of JAFEMH010003438.1, forward strand.
CTTTCTCGAAGAGATCGGTCTTACGTTTGACTGCCGAGGGAGATTTTGATGAAAGATACGGGATCCGTTATCTTTCTCGGGGCACTCGGTCTTACGTTTTACTGCCGGGGGATATTTTGATGAAAGATACGGGATCCGTTATCTTTCTCGGGGTACTCGGTCTTACGTTTGACTGCCGGGGAAGATTTTGATGAAAGATACGGGATCTCGTTATCTTTCTCGGGGCACTCGGTCTTACGTTTAACTGCCGGGGAAGATTTTTGATGAAAGATACGGGATCCGTTATCTTTCTCGGGGTACTCGGTCTTACGTTTGACTGCCGGGGAATGATTTTCTTGACAAGGGGCTGACTTTGGTTAACTTTGGTTAACTCTGTCAAGTTGGGGACTGAATTGCAGAGTCCTGGAATTTTAAGGGGCAAAAGGGTCATTTTGACCCTTGCAATCCTATCCGCGCGGATAGGAGCTGAAAGTCAGGGGTATTAATTAGGGCCAACACCCCTTTCTTCTTCTTCCTCAGTCTTTTCAATTTTGAATGCAGAGAGAGAGAGAGAGGCTCGCGAATCCGCCATTTTTGGCCATTTAAGCTTCAAAATTCTTCCGATTTCTTCGATTTTTTGAGCAATGGAACACGGGGAAGGCGCTTTTCAAGGCCAAGGACGTGGCCCGGTAGCGGAGGCGGTGGAGCTCGTCCAGGATGAGGAGGCATTACAATCTTTCGCAATCGGTTGAGGAGGAGCATTACCCCGATGCTTGGCAACATTGGGCTTCGGATTCGAGTCTCCGAACGGTATACTTTGAAACCCTTTGATCCCTTTGTTGATTTCTTGTTTGAAATTTGAATTTTGGGTGATTTTTGAATTTTTTTTTTTGAAAATTCGAATGATTGATATTCTTGACTTTGAATCTTGATTTTGATGCTTTGCATGTTGCAATGATTATGTGGGTATCCCAAAATATGCATTTTGCTTGGAGAAAGAATTGGCCTTTTTGCCATTATTTTTTTTTATCCGAAAATTGCATGTGAAAATTCGAAAAATGTGAATTGTGACTTTGATTTTTGATTTTTTTTTTTGAAATTTGAATATTGCATGTTGATGATGATTTTTTTTTTTTGAAATTGGATATTGATATTTGATAAATGATGCAATGCATGCATTTTGTTTGGAAAGAATGGGCATTTTGCCAATATGAGATGTATGTATGTTTAGGATTTTTTTTTTTTGAAAAGTGGGACGGATTTTTCCTCCCGTTGCATGTAAGATGGATGATATGCATGTATGCAATTTTTTTTTTGAGATGATGGATGGTATGCATGTTATTTTATGAAAATGGGACGGAGTTTTTACTTCCGTAGGAATGCATCTTTTTTTTTTTTGATGAATGCATTGGGACTTGCTGAAAACTGTTTTCTTTTATGCGAGAAAAATGGGGCTATGCTCATTGTATGCTGTTATGCTGTCGAAATTTCTTTTTTTTTTTTTTAATGCAAATGCAATCTTTTTGACATTTTCTCTTTTTTTTTACAGGGCGGAAACCGTTTTGTGACGGAGCAGCTGAACAAAATGAAGACTCGAGGATCAGTGGAGTCCGTGATTGACTTGTGGGACCGGCTTCCTGATGCGGGCCGAGGAGCTTTGCGAGTCAGAGACGGATTGTTGTCGAGACGGGGCTCACGGGAGTTCGTTGAGTGCTTGAGGGGCGGGTCAAGTTCCCTAAGAGCAAGGGCTTGATGTTTGCTCGGCGCGGCAATGGTGGGACGCGACCCACACCTTCCACTTCTTACGGGGCGAGGCTACGGTTACGCCCTCCGATTACGCTACGATCACGGGCTGTCCTTTAATGGACGCGGCATTGAGTGGCGGGATGGCTACAGCGATGCCGATCTGCGAGGCTCTTACGGGATTTTCCCCTATTCCCAAAAAGGGGATGGGGATGGAGTATGCCATGGTCTACGGCAAGATCGTGGAGACCATAGCGAGTTATGAGGTGAGGGAGGAGAGGATAGGCGCCGATCGAGATTGCCGGGGCCTTCTTGTGGTTTGCTTTTTCGAGCACGCTCTTTGGACATGCGAGGGACGGCGGTCTTTGCCTTGTTGAGGTCCTTGGAGGACATGGAGACGGTCGGAGATGTCTCGTGGGGAGAGGTCGGGCTGGCAGAGCTTTACTTTGCTCTCGATAGGTACAGCCGGAAGGCTGTGAGCTCTTTGTACTGCTTTGAGTTTGCCCTGGAGGTATAAGCTCTCTTTTTGCTTTCCCTCCTTTCTTTTGAGCACACACTTTCCTTTCGCACTGGATTGATTTGATTTTTACCTTTCGCAGGTATGGGCGTTGGAGTTTTTTCACGTCACGGTGTGGCGACAGCCGGCGGAGTACGTCGGGGCGTATCCGGCCATGCAGTCTTGGTCCAAGCATGCCCGGGAGAAGATAAGCTCCAGGGGGCGTACGACTCTCAGTACGCGGATTGCCTTCCTTTGACGGAGGCCGAGACGGATGAGGGGATGATATTCTTCCCACGGGATCGCTTTGAGGTGGCGCGAGTGAAGGGCGCCGAGATCCGGACTGTGCGGCGGAGGATTTTGAGGGTCCGACTGCGATGCATATTATCTGGGAGAGAGGGTGACGCGCCAGCATGGCGTGAATTCGCCTTTGAGGACACCGGTGGAGCCTCCCGTCGATATGATGCACCCGAGCGATCGGTCCGTGACCTGGGATGATTACCGAGCCGGCCAGCACTTCTCGGATTTCGTGGCGATTGAGCCATATGCGACATTCGTCTTGAGGAGGCTGAGGATGCCTCAGGCTCTGGATAGGGAGGGGCTTGGGATCCCGCGGTACCCTCGGACGGATTTTTCCTATATCCAGGATGGGGTCCGATTGAGGGTGCAGATCCCTCAGCCCGAGCGACTTCCACGAGCTTTCCGGCCTCGTCCGGGTATGAAGGTATGGCTTCACCTTTTCCCCTTCTTTTCTTTCTTTTGTTTCATCATCTTTAGCATCACCTCTTCTTTTTTTTTTTTGACGCTTTTGCTTTTGTGCAGTTTTCGGAGGTGGTCGTCGAGAAGCTGACGAAGCAAGTGATCGGGGCCAAGAGATTCATCAGGAGGATGGTCGCTTGCGGGGCTCCTCAGGCTAGAGCGAGGCGACCACGGCCGGCGCCTGTCAGACGGGAGGCTTCCCCTATTCGCTCAGAGACTTCCTCAGAGACTCCTCTGTCTCCTCTCCTTGATCCCCGCGCGGTGCTGCCTTCGGATCACGTCATTCTCGGGGATCCACACGGGCAGGGACACGTCTGGCAGCATGGCGGGTCGTCTTCGTACGTCCAGGAGTCCGACGCCTTCACCTTCGGATACGATTTTTTCGCAGATCTCGGCTTGCCCTATCAGAGCGTGCCGGTTGGTCCTGATGAGCCTCTTTCTGGAGACGAGGACGATTCTGAGCCCGAGATTTTCAGGGCTCCTGAGGAGGCGGGCCCGAGTCGCAAGAGGGGCCGGGGGGAGACATCGGGCGCTGGAGACTCCGATTGATTTTTTTTCTTTTGAGATTTGAGATTGAGATTGAGATTTAGATTTGTACAGCTTATGCACATTTTTTTCTCTTTTTTTTTTTGATGTAATAATTTAGGGTTTTATTTACGTTTGTTTGTTATTTTTTTTTACGCACACTCTTTTTTTTTTGAATGTAATAATTTAGGATTTTATTTTATGAATGCAATGCAGCATGAATGCAGTGTTGCATGAGCCTTGGTTTTTTTTTTTTTTTGCAAGGGTGTTTGGTATATGGACTGGTTTGGGGAGGTTTTTGCACAAGTTTCGAGCAACCGGGACGGAATATTCCTCTTTTGGTGTAGCAGCTTGGGTATTGCGAGATTTTTTGGAAAGCAATCCTATCCGCGCGGATGGGGACTCCGCATCGACACTTTGTCCTTTAATTTTGGTTCAGACCTGGTCTTGCTTTATTTCAAATTCAAATATCCTCTTCAACCTCCAGTCCCAACAGCCATTTTCGGGGAGAAAGAGAGAGAAAACCATGGAAAACCTTAGAAAAGCTCCATCAAAATTGTCCCAATAGTCCCAAATGTCATTCTTCAACAAGTTCAAGGATTGGTCCCGGGAAATCATGCATGAGAGGAGGTCATTCTTTGAAGAAAGGTACAAGATACGATGCTTGTGGTCTCTCAAAGAATTGGTTCCGGATTATTGTAAGTACCCAAATCTGGCTCATGCCTTCCGGTTAAATTTCCCGGCAATTTCGGTAAGTTTTCCGGTAATTCCCCAGACCTTCCCAGCGTTCCGGGAGCATTCCGGAACTGTTTTTAATTAAATTAGGGCTGAAGGGAATCCTTCCTAATTAAGAAACACGTTTTTCTTAATTAGGAAGAGCCTTCTAGAATAATGCCACCTTGCATGGTTCTAGAATGCTGAGTCACAATGGATAAGACCGCACGGCCTCATTTGCAAAGGGCCTGCAGCCGCACGGCTTCATTAGCCTTATCCAGACTGCCTATAAATAGAGCCCTCCTCTACCCATTTTAATCATCAACAAGAAGCATAATACTCTCATAATACGAAGAAGATCCCCCAAGGAGCTGCTGGAAGTCCAAGAAGGCGAAGAAGAAGCTCAAGAAGCCATCTCCCTCCTCCTTGAAGACCCAAGAAGAACCTCTCCTCCTAGCTCCGTCCGAAGAAGCGAAGGAAACGATTGGTAACCTCGCACGCCCTAACCTTGCATTTTAATTGATATACTTGCTCATTGCATTCATATATCTTGCTTGGGACTTGGCATTTATTCATAAAGATCATTTCTTTATCACCCCCTTCCCCTTAGCATGCATTAAGACCTCATTTGTCATAAAAATGTAGTCTTTTTCATAAAGGTGCATCCTTTGCACCTAAAATCTCTATTTTCCAATAAAAATGTTATCTTTATGCATCATTTGCATATAAAGATCAAATCTTTTCCAATAAAAATGCATCCTTTGCATCAAAACCCCTTTTTTCAATAAAAATGCATCATTTGCATAAAAATCCTATCTTTACGCATCATTTGCAATAAAGATCTTTTCTTTAAATCAAAAAGCATCATTTGCTAAAACCAAAATGTCATCTTTTCATTAAAGAGTCATTTTTTCATCATGCATTTCCCCTTTCCCCCAACCTTGGAACGGACCGGTGTAAAAGTTCTCATCTTTGCATCGTTCCTTCCATTAAAGGTTCATGATTTCTTTAGGAAAAGGATAACCTTGAACCCTATATCTCCGATTATCGCTTAAGAATGAGTATGAAGCCTCTATACGAGCTCGACCGTCTTAAAGCGTAGGATTGATGGGCTAAGGACATTCCTTCCTAAAGAACCTCATCTTTGACCAAAAGAGAGTCATTCTCTCGATCACGCAAGTCCCGAGGGTCCCGAGGTTTAAAATGCGATGATCACAAGTCACAAGATGAGGACGGGATCATAATCCCGAATACATAAATTCCAAGAAATCCCGAGCGACAACCAACAAATGGTTTGTACGTCCGGAAGACGACTTGGGACATTCCTTCCTTATTTTCAAACACATGCACACAAAGAAAGCACGCAAGCAAACACGATTAATGAAATCTCGGGAGACTTGCTCCGGCAAGGCACTTTGGGTGAACGCCAAACGTTCTTCCCAAGGGGTAACTTAACCTCCGAACCCATAAAACCTTTTTTTTCAAAGTTTTGAGGTAATCAAAATGGCGTGGCGACTCCGTTTTTCAAATAACTCGGATGTCTTCAAACTCGCGTGAATTCCAATAAACAAAAATTTGGGGCACACATTCACAGTTTGGCGACTCCGCTGGGGAATATCCCAAAGGAGAAAAGCTTTATTTTCAAAACAAAAATCGATACTTGGTATATAGGTGGACCCCACTTACCCTTCCTGTATCGCTCCCTAACCCGGGGCTTGGGATAACCAGGTGGTTTAACAATCCCACGTACCAGTATCCCTTCTTTCGAAAATTTTTGAAAAAAAAAATAAAAGAAAGCTTTTCCCTTTGAGCGGGTTAGACTCCCATCGCCGATTTCATTAATCGTGCTTGCTTTCTTTACCATGCATTGCATCATTTGCATCTTGGAATTTGTGCATACTTTGAAACGGGAAACAACCCGAAAAATAGCAAAAGGAGTGGAACCTGGAAAATTGATCCATGCAGTCGTACGGCTAATCCTCATTGGATTCTGACCGGGCGACCTCAGTGGCAATTCCACCAGGAAAAATCATGGTTAATCTGGCAGTCCTAGCAGCTTGGGGCTATTCAGCTCCATGATTGACTGGGGCTCCTAGAAAATTTACGTGCTTATGTGTTGCATTCTCCCCCGTCTCGAAAATCATTCCTTTAAAACACATTTCTGAAAATCTCTGTTTTAACTCAAAAAGGAACATTTTTAGGAGACCGCACACTACGCGCACCTGATATATCCTGTACACTTTTGCACGCACGTCCTTCAAACCCGAGGGTGGTTCAGTGCGATCACGGACAGCCTTACGATGCTCCCGGGCGCGCACGGAATCATCCCAACCTCCCCATGGCAGCCAGTGTCGACCAATACACAGTCCGTGTCACACGTTTCAAAAAACCGTGACTTTTGGTTGGTTTTTGGTCTAGTCCGTGTCATATAGCCCAGTTGCATACCCACGTAAAGGTCAAGCCTTAGCTCATAACGGAAGCCAAGATTTTCGCTCAAGCGAAATTCTGCCGAAATTCCGACAAGGAAAAATCGGTGGGATCTTGACTCTGACATTGACTATTGACCTTGACCTACACGGAATGCGTAAGAGTCAAGACCGAGTCTTTGCCAAAAATCAAAAAGATCTTTCGCTCAAGCGAAGCTCTGCCAAAATTCCGACAAGGAAAAATTGGCAAGATCTTGACCGGCATTGACTTCGATTTCGACTCACGCACTGCGTATGCAACGAAGTTCAATGTGACACTGTGTCATCCGGCTTTTGCCGCCCGACCCATGCCTATTATATTCTCGGACATTACCGAAAGTCAAAAACCGTCATTCGCTCAAGCGAAACTCTGTCAAAGATCCGTCAAGGCAGAGAGACGAGACTTTCCCGGTATTGCCTTGACTATAATCCGCATCGCTCGTGCGTTGAAAGGTCCTATGACCCGCTAGACCCGATAGGAGCGTTCTTCACTCTCGGTCGGTGGGATCCGCGTGCCCTATAGGACCCTCGCCCGGGCCGTCCACCACAGGAGGTCGAAATACGGGTGGAATACGAGGGGCTTATAGACGTAGTGACGGAACCCACGATCCGGGATCTAGTGTAGTTACGAAAAAGAAGGGCGGAACCCCTTTTCCAACCAAATAGATATTAATAAAAGACAACATTTTAAGTAAACTTGAAGATTCTAATTTGCATATTGCCCGAGCCTTCACCTAAACACCTACCCCGAGTCTAAACCTTTCCTATCCCTGTCCCGCAGCGAGAAAGAAGTGGGTGAGAACACCGGGTCGGCGACTTGTTAGCGCAAAATCCTCGGACAGTTCGCGAGAATCCTCGGTTTTGTCGGCTTTTCGGTGTCAAAATGGCCAACATGGTAATCCACAACGGTAATGACCAAGCGAGTTGGAGGGGCTATCCCAGTTCAACCCAAGCCTCACATACGGTATGATGTATGTGATTGCGAAGGCTGCCTAGAGTATGAGTATCAAGAATGGATCAATGAGGACGCTCCTTCAAGGAAGAAGAAGAAGAGAAAGTCCACACGGCAGAAGCTTAAGGAAAGATACGAAGGCTGGGGACAAGAGCGTAGGAACTTTGGGAGAGCCTTCGGGCAAGTTCGACTACTATGTCAATTATGCCAAGGAACCTGTCAAGGAACCCGTCACCCCAAGCACAGTCCGGCTGATACCCCATGGACGGTGATCCTCTTGAAGCGAGAAAGTGCTGAATTTGTGGCCATCGTGAAGTTCAATGAGAAGCTAGCGAGATCTAGAAGCGAGAACACGAAAGCCTATTGAATACGTAGCCGATCAAGGAAGAATTAAGATCCCCTCTGAAGAAGACTTCATCGGTATTATCCGAGGCCAACCCTTCTGGCTACACCGACAAGGTCGTGGTGTCCAAGATCAATAAAGAGAAAATGAGTTATCGGCGGTGCATTGATAAGATGAGCCGGACCCTTCCGTCAATGAGTCCGGTCGCTACGGAAGAGCTAGCCGAAAGATTTCAACAAGTTACTTTAGTTCCCCTCACCATCTTTCCACGATGTACCGGCACATTAATGATTTCCGGCAAGCTTTTGATCGGTTCGAAGTCTCCAACTTTACGAAGAACGCCGACAAGACCGCTACTCCCAGGCAACAACAAGAAGGAGTGAGATCCCGATCCAACCCTTGTCAAGTCCCCCTCGAGTCAATAAGTAGTGTAGGGTCCAGAGTCCGTGTTGTCTATTCGGTTGAGTCGGGAATCTTCGAATTCCGGTCCTCGGAGTCATCCGAAGGCCTCACGCACGAGGATTATGAAAATGTAATCGATGTCATCTTTCCCCTTATCTTGAATGAAATGACAAATCTTTACGATTATCCTCTTATTGCCAACTTAACAAATGATAAATTAACTCAAAACTTAACAACGTTAATAATGAATCATTTGAACAAGATGCAAACACACTAAACGAACAATACATTAAAGAAATCTTTAAGCGGGTTTCGAAAAAGAGGAAAACCGGGCCCAAGTGCCGAGGAGGTTTTGATAAGTGTGAACTTGGGTACTATTGAGGAACCTAAAGAGACACAGATTGGAAGCTTCTTCCAGGGGTTGAAAGGGACAGATTGATCGAGCTGCTCGGAGAATACGTCGACGTGTTTGCATGGTCATACAAGGATATGCCTGGGACTAGACAGGTTCGATAGTAGAGCACGTAATCCCTCTAGCACCGAGATGCTAAGCCGGTAAAACGAGCTGAGAAAGATCAAGCCGGAATGGTCTCTACAGGTCAAAGAAGAAATTGAGAAGCTACTGCGGGTAGGGTTCATCGAGTTATTGAATACCCGACATGGTTGTCCAACATCGTGACCGTAACCAAGGCCAATGGGAAGGTGCGCCGCGTGTGGATTACCGAGATCCTGAACAAGGCCAGCCCCAAAGACGACTACCCTCGCCAAACATAGACATCCTGGTGGACTCCACGCCAACTACGAAGTCAAATCCTTCGTTGATGGTTTTGCGAGCTACAACCGCATCAAGATGGCCGAGGAAGACCAAGAAAAGACGGCCTTCACCACACCGTGGGAACCTCTTGTTATACGGTAATGCCATTCGGGCTCAAGAATGCCGGGGCTACTTACCAAAGGGCAGCGACCGCGCTTTTTCATGACATGATCCACAAGGAGATTGAGGTCTACGTAGATGACATGATAATCCACTCCAAAGGAGAAGGTGGGCAGCACCTTGTTGACCTACGAAAATTCTTTGAGAGGCTGAGACAAAGATTCCATGAGACTAAACCACGCCAAATGCACCTTCGGAGTGACAAGGGGAAAAGTGCTTGGGTACATGGTCACGGAGCGAGGTATAGAAGTTGACCCCGAAAGATCAAAGCCATCATGAATATGAGGCCCCTCAAACCCAGACAGAAGTCAAGAGCTTCATGGGTAAATTGCAGTACATTAGCCGTTTCGTCAATCAATTGACCACTATGTGCGAGCCCATCTTCAAGCTCATGAAGAAGAATGTGGACACAGAATGGACCGAAGAATGCCAAGATGCCTTTGACCAGATCAAGGCATACTTAGTACATCCCCCGGTACTATGCCCCCACATAGACGAAGCCTCTTCTGCTCTATCTCACCGTATCCTGAACACGGCGGTTGGGGCTATGCTTGCTCAGAAAAGAAAGACTCTAGGGTAGAAAATGCCATTTACTTTGTCAACCGGAAGCTACAAGGGAGCGAGCTCAATTACTCGGCATGTGAAAAGACTTGTGCGGGGCGAGTGCAGGTAGTCGGCAAGTTGAAGCATTATATGCAAGCCCACCCTGTGAATTTGGTCTCGAAAATGGACCCCATCAAGTACGTCTTTGACAAGCCTTCCCTATCGATGCGTTTAGCGAAGGGGTCCTTCTTCTTGGCAGAATACGACATCAACTATGTGACCGAAAGGCCATCAAGGGTCAAGCATTGTCGGACCATCTGGCGAATTTCCCCGATAATGAAGACAGAGGGCACGAGCCCCAATTTCCGAGATGAAGGGATCTTTGCGGTTGAGCACGAAAATAGATGGCAATTGTTCTTTGACGGAGCCGCTAACAAAAGAGGAAATGGTGTAGGAATGCTATTGGTCGATCCGAAAGATGAGCATACCCCCATAGCCCTCAAGTTGAACTTTCCTGCCACGAACAATGTCGCCGAGTATGAAGCCTTTGCATTCTTGGTTTGGAGAGGCCCTTAGAAAAGAAATGTCAAGGAGCTCGAAGTTTACGGAGACTCGGCCACGATCATCAACCAAGTCTCCAACAAGTGGAAGGCTGTGGACCCTAATCTGCAACGGTATCATGCCCATATGGAGGAGTTGGTGGACGGTTCGGAGAAGTGACTTTCCACTACTTGCCGAGGGAAAAGAACGGTCGCGAGATGCCCTAGCTACTCTAGCCTCATTGGTAGAGATCCCGAGGGAAAAGCCATAAAGCCCTTCGTAGTGGGTAGAAGAGAAGCCCCGGCCTTACATTGTGAAGTGGACACGGGACCCGAGCCTATAAAGGAACCTTGGTACAATCAGTTACCAATTCCTCAAAGACGGAGAGTCGGCTTTCAGAGACAAAGAAGGTAGACCGAAAGAAGGTATCGAGCCAAGAGCTTACAAGCCACGAAAAGGTTGGCTTCTCATTATGTCATTCTAGGAGGCAACCTATACAAGAAGCGGTATCAAGGACCACTCCTCTTATGTGTCACTCAAGAAAGAGCCGCAGAGTTGATGACCGAAGTCCACAATGGTCCCTGCGGTCCTCACATGAATGCCGAGCCACGATGCAAGTGATCCTCGGAATGGGTTACTACTTTGGATCTCCATGGAGACAGGCTGCGTTCAGCACGTCCGAACTGCGACAAATGCCGGCGGTTTGCCAACCTCAATCACATCCCTCCTCATGAACTCTATTGCATGACGACTCCTTGGCCGTTTGCAACTTGGGGCATTGACGTGATAGGGAAAATATCCCCGACCGGGAGCAATGGGCACGAGTTCGTGTTGGTAGCCATCGACTACTTCACCAAGTGGGTAGAGGCCAAGTCCTACAAGGTCCTCACTTCCGAGAAAAGTGGCCCGGCTTCATCAAAGAAAACATAATGTGCGAGATATGGGGTGCCCAACGAGATCATTTCGATAATGGGTCACACTTCGAAGGAAGGCTGCGATAGGCTGTGTCGAGAATTCGAGTTACTCGCCACAAGTCGTCCCCGTACGGACCTCGGACCAATGGAGCCGTGGAAGGCTGCTAATAAGACACTCGAGCGGATCATCAGGAAGATGGCCATCCGTGGTCGTGATTGGCCCGAAAAGCTGCACCTAGCACTCAGGGCTGCTGAACGTCTGTCGAACGGCCACGGGGAGAAACTCCTTTTGCCCTAACTTACGGGATGGAAGCGGTGTTACCGGTGGAGTTGGAAATCCCGTCATTAAGGGTCCTCCTGGAAAACGGTGTCAATGAAGTGGAATGGTTGCGCGGCCGGCATGATGAGTTAGCCACCTTGACGAGAGAAGGCTAAAAGCCATGGAACACACCCGAGCCTACCAGAGGCGAATGGCCGGGCGTTTGATAAAAAGGTCAAAGCCGGAGACATCAAAGAGGGCGACTTAGTGCCGAAAGTAAAGCCCCCTACCGCAGACAACCCCACAGGAAAATGGGAACCCGTCTGGATCGGCCCTTATGTGGTGCGTAAGATACGGTCGGGAGGAGCAATGAAGCTTGCGAGACTTGGATGGCAATCCCTTTGTCCACCCGGCCAACGGTGATAAACTCCGAAGATACTATGTCTAATAAAAAAAAAGAAATAAAAAAAAAAAAAAAAAAAATCTTAGTGCAAAAAGAGTAATGCCCGGCTAAGTGAAAACCCCAAAAGGGCGGTCTAGGCAAAAGACAGGGGTTGCACATATAAAAAAAAAAAAAAAAAAAAATCTTAGTGCAAAAAGAGTAATGCCCGGCTAAGTGAAAACCCCAAAAAGGGCGGTCTAGGCAAAAGACAGGGCTGCACATAAAAAAATTTTGGTTCACCAGAATGAACTACGTAGACCTGAGCCCCTTAGCCTTTCTTGTAAAAGGGGAACGTAGGCAGCCATATATGGTTCGGTCTAAACAATAAAAGGACGATTAAGTTTCCATGAAATATGTCCTGATCAATAAAAAAAAAAGAGACATTTGAATTTCCATGAAATGTGTCTTGATTAATTTCTAAGATAATATTTCTTGTTCATTACAAGTTAAAAACTTCTTGATGAGTTCAAGCACGGTCTACCTCTTAACTCTGCTAACCTGCTAAAAAGATCTAAAATACAATAAAATGCCTAAATAAACTAATGTGTTTGCAAATGGCAATAAGAGGATCTTGAGAAAAGACTTGTCAGTCGTCATTCGCTGAGTCTTCTTCAGTCTTCTTCCCTTTTCCTCGGCCTCGTCGAGTCTTCTTCCTTTTCTTCTCAATAATGTCGGTATCCCTCATCCCGACCTCTGGTATCCTCACTGGAGCCTCTACCAACCCCGTGTCAATGAGTGCTCTCTCTATCCGAGCACGAGTCCGCACCTCCTCCCTCTGAGCCTCAGTCAAAGGAGCGACCTCGGACAATCTCTTGTACCGAGCCTCCGTATCTCTGACCAAGTCACCTGACTGGTTATGGCAACTTGCCTTAGCCTCGGTCTCCTCGTAGTCCTACTCGAGTCACGGTCGGCTCCCAATAAAGCTCGACGTCTATCCTCCAAGATAACTTTGAGTCGCTCCCATCTCCCTCTCGTACCGAGTCAAGTAGACGGTGGTCAAGATGGTGCTCTTCCCGCTTCTGAAGATAGCCCAGGTGGGAAAGCGGTATGTGTCCAAGCCCTCGAGAAGAAAGAGAAGCCGGCTGGATCTCTCATATCCAATGACACCACCTCCATGGTCCGGATGTCCTCCCAATCACTCAATGGCTCCTGTAAAGCCCCAAACCTGCTGGATACTAAGCGGGGTATGTAGAAGGATGACCGGCGAGAATCCACGGAACCCTCGCAAAGCATAAGACTCCTGAAATATCCTCTGATGCGCAACCTCCGAGTGTGGTATCCACCAACGGATGTCCGAAGTGGATAGCCTAGCCATCATCGGCTCCCGGCTTTCTGTTCCTGCTTGCCTAGGTGCACCTCTCCGAGAAATCACCCAAGGGCACTGAGTCGGCAAAGCCCCGGGCAAAGCCCCAGGAGCCTCTCCTGCGACCACAGAGTCAACATAGCCAGGACTCCCGGACCTCATGAAACGGTCTCCCAGAGCCATCCTATCAATCCCATGAAATGTCTCTCCCAAAACCGGCGGGACAATATCCTTCCCAGCCACTGCAGTCTCGACCATGTCTAAGAGGCCACTATGACGAATCCCCACGGACTCGGCGGTGAACGAACGAGAGAATACGCAGAGAATGAAAGCATCCATAGCTACCGCGGTCGCAGCCATATCTGGAGACCCAAACCTGCCCGGGATATCAGAAAGGTCAATCCTATCCGGGGCTACCATCATCCTCTCAGCCTCTCCCAAAGGAATCTGCAGAAAAGATGCAAGCTTTACCGTCACTGGCGCGTCTCCGATCAGCGGAATAGATATAGCCTCAGTCTCGGGACCCCCAATCAAGGCTCTGAAGTCTTCGTGCGTTGGGACAATTTCGTTGTAAGAGAAGCGATAAACATGTCTCCGGACGTCCCAGAACTTTGCTGCGGCTCTCAACAGGTCCCAATCGGGCGGGAGATCCCTCAAATGCCATAAAGACTTGATCTTGAAGGAAGAGTCAAGCAGTCCCTTGTGATTTTGGAAGTTATGTCTCGCCCAAGATTGAAGACCGGATAGAAAATGGTCTCGCTTCCCCCTTTGCAATTTGACGGGCTTCTCCATCGCGAAGTGTTCAAAGATGGTGCTTTTAGGTCCAAAATATGCTCTGGGAACAATTAGGACAAGTTTAGAGTGAAAATGAAATGAAATGGCCAAGCCTTGCTTTTATTCAGAAAATAACCGGCTCGAGACGAGGCGTAAGCCGCACGGCTTCATTTGCCCTCAAGGCCATGCCGCACGGCTACATTAGCCCTCTGCGGAAAAATTCTGCAAAGCAACCAAAGTTGCTGCCCAAGGGAGTTTTCACCCCACTTTTTCAACCAAAACCTGTACAAAAACATATCCAGAAGCCATTCAAGCATTTATACACCATTATAAATCATTTTGGCCCAGTTTCAGCCCCAATTCCAAGCAAAAAAGTCGCCCCAAGGCTCAGATAATATGCAAATTGAGAAAGCATAAATTAGAAAAGTAAATAAAATGTAAATACAATGTTTTCGCCCCATCGGCGCCCAAATAAAGCGAAAAATAAACAAAGTGTGCATAAAAATTGTAAATTGTTTGTTTTCGTTCCAAATCTATTCTAGAGACCTCCTAGGCCTCCGATTCTTCTTCCTCCTCATCGCTACTCAGCTCATAAATGCTAGCCTCCCTCATCAAGTCCTCCTGGTCGCTCAAGTCAGACAAATGGACATTATCGTGCCCGTACTCAGCCAGCTGCTCCAGAATGTCAGCGTTGGGTCCCCGCCCCCGAGGCATGGCACTGGAAGAGTACTCCGAGGCCGATGAGGTAGATGCTGTGCCCCCGACGTGCCGTCTCTTGCGCCCAGGCTCCTGTGCATCCGCTGCTGATAAGTGACTATTATATAGTCATTTATCCTTATTTTTATATACTTTTTATGGCATAAAACATCATTTTTCATTTCATTTCTTTTACTTTTTAGTTTCTTTTCCTTATTTTCTAGATTTTACGCTTTTGGTATATTTCTTGCCTTTTTAGACAAGTTTTAGGTTCATTTTTATCAAAAGGATACTTGGACACTTCAAGGCAAAAAGACATGGGAGAGCACCAACCAAATCAAGCACACAAAGTTAAAATTCAGACAGAGCGGCCGTGCAGCAGAGATGGAGCGGCCGTGCACTTGGCATTTTTCAGGCCATTTTTGGCCCTAAAATATGGAGTGGCCGTGTCTTGAAGAAGGAGCGCCCGTGTCATCAGGCGGAGCGGCCGTGCAGCTTATTTAGGAGCGGCCGTGCAAGGTGTCAAGACTTAAATTCAAATCTGGCGCCAAGTGTCACACGGCCGTGCAAATTCCTTGACGGCCGTGCAAAACGCGACTATGAACGTAAAGGCACCTTTTGGTTGCACCCGATTGAAGAGTTCCCTCCTTTTTATAAATAGGGCCCTAGAGATCAGTCTTAAACACGAATCATTAGAGAGAAATGCGATATTTGATAGATAGAAAACACAAAATACTTGTGATAACAATTTCCAAGGAGATTTGAAGATCAAGTCATTACTTTGTTCTTGAAGTTACTTTGGAAGAAGATCAATAAAAGTGAAGCATTATTTCCAGCATTTGTCCATCATAAGTCTCTCTTACTCAATCTCTTATTTTAATTGCTTTTATATTATAAATGGCTTGTGAGTAATCCCCATATTCTTGGGGTTGGAAACTCAAAAACATGCTTATTCATCATCTAAAAAATGATTAGTCTTGTCTTCTTTCTTCATCTAAAACAATTTCTTTATATTATTCTCTAAATGCCTTACTTATTGGCGATATCCAATTTGTATGATTCGATCAATTGAGAGAAGTACCTAGCGGAGAATCTCAATTGACGGAACCATATAAGGAAACTAGGTTCATTGGTCACGAGAGTAGTTCAATGGCCTAGGGATGTTCTTTTAATGGAAAGTATGTTGAACTTCCGTCCTTAATGGATTCTTACTAATTATGGTCAGCTAGAGATAGCCGGAATGCCCGTTTGTGACGGGCGGGGTCAAACATAAACGGATTTCTCAAACGGTTAGAACATAATTAGTGAAGAATACAAACGCTATTGTCCTAGCCCGAAATAGCGTAGGCCTAACATACCATCCTTGCTTTTTATGAAAACCTTTTATTTCTAAGACAATGACAATTTGATGAATAAGATTATGTGTATGATTTCCAATCCCGAGAATGCTTCGTTTTATAAGAATTCAATTAAAGTATTTTCTGTCTATGCTCTCTCTATTATTCTAAAAACAAATTTTATCTACCCCCAATCCTTTTTTATATTTTCTAAAGACAAAAATATCCCTTAAGTAAACCACGTCTACGTAGGATCGACTCGTACTTGCACCCGCTATATTACAATAGCCCGTGCGCTTGCGGATATAAAATAAACCGTTAGGTTTCGACCGAACAAGTTTTGGCGCCGTTGCGGGGACAACGGTTTACTTTTTATTTTTGTCTTTACTACAAATTTTTAGTTTTTGTTTTTACTATTTTGCTTTCTGTCCTATAATCATTGCGTTTAATTTCCCTTCAAGTGTTTTTCTTGTAGTTTATGAAACGGTCTCGGACATTTGTTGATAACTTTGATCCGGAACCCGAAAGAAGCTTTCACGAAAGACTAAGGAGATTTAGAGAAACTCTACGAAAACACATGGACGGAGAACCGCAACCACCTGCTAGGACCCTACGGGACTTTGTTAACCCAAGTACCCCGGGAACTAGATCCCCTATTGTTGTGCCGAATGCCGGAGCGGCAAACTTCGAAATAAAGCCGCAATTATTGCACATGGTTATGAATAACCAATACAGCGGCACTGCCTTCGAAGACCCCCATCTACACATCCAAACATTTCTTGAATATTGTGATACTACACGTATTCAAGGTGTTACGGTGGAAGCAATCCGGATGCGCCTTTTTCCATTTTCTCTCAAGGATAAGGCGAAACAATGGTTGAATTCGGTCCCACCCAACTCTTTTACAACTTGGGACCAAATTGAAGCAGCATTCCTTGGACGTTTCTTTCCTCCGAGCAAGACTGCTCAAATTCGGACGAAGATTACAAATTTTAGCCAAACAGGAAGCGAATCACTGTATGACACTTGGGAGCGATTCAAAGAGCTCCTAAGGATGTGCCCTCACCACGGGCTTGAAAAGTGGTTAATTGTGCATACTTTCTACAATGGTCTCACATATAGAACAAGGGAGACAATTGATGCCGCCGCAGGAGGTGCACTAATGAATAAGACGGTGGACGAAGCATATGACTTGATAGAGAACATAGCCCTGAATCACTATCAATGGTTCAATGAGAGGGAACAACCGCAGGGGATTCCAGGTAAGTACAATATTGATGTCATTACTACCTTGTCTTCTAAAGTTGATATGCTTCTTAAAAAGTTTGAAAACTTGAATGTAAATCCCGTGGCCAACATTAATGTTGTTTGTGAACTATGTGGGTCAAACTCACATAGTACAGAATGTTGTGAATTGCTTGACACTACTTCTAGTGTTCAAGTAAACTTTGTTAATTCTTATAGGGAAAATGGTGGTATGTATTCAAACACATACAATCCCGAGTGGAGAAATCACCCTAATTTTTCCTATAAGAATAACAATATTTTAAACCCACAACCTTCTACACAACCACCGGGATTTACACAAAAGAATTTCAATGGCAGTTCTAGTGCTTTCCCTCCCCCTAAGTCTAAATTGGATCTTATTATGGATTTTATGATCGAAAGCAAAAACGAACAAGAGAAGACCAATAATGAGTTAAGGGAATCCATTAAGTCATTGAATGCTAGGTTTGATAATTTAGCCGCCCACAATAGAATGCTTGAAAATCAACAAGCTCAACAAGCCGGTACCTCGCATAGACCACAAGGGAGTTTTCCCGGTCAATCGCAAAGGCCCGATGAGCATGTTAGTGCGGTAGAAACTAGGAGTGGAAAAGAAATTGTAGATCCCCTTCCTAAGAAAAATATCAAACCGAGTAAGGAGAACATTAGTCCAACCCCACCGCTGGTTGAGACTAATGAAGATATTGAAAATGGGACAGAATCCCCTAAGATTTCTAGAAATTTTGACCCTCCAATACCATACCCCCAAAGGTTGGTAAGAGCCAAACTTGATAAACAATTTGCAAAATTTTTAGAAGTCTTAAAGTCTATTTACATCAACATACCTTTTACCGATGCCCTTCAACAAATGCCGTCCTATGCTAAGTTCTTAAAGGATATTCTTGCAAATAAGAGGAAACTTGAGGAGCATAAGGCTGTCGCTTTGTGAGAAGAAGTAAGTGCCATTTTACAAAAAGAACTTCCTCCTAAATTAAAAGATCCCGCACTTTCTCTATTCCTTGCAAAATAGGTAAATATAATGTTGATAATGCTTTGTTAGATCTTGGGGCAAGTGTGAGCCTCATTCCGTTTTCGATAGGTAAGAAACTAGGTGTGGGGGAAATGAAACCCACCACTATTTCTCTCCAACTTGCTGACCGTTCCATTAAATACCCGATGGGTATTATGGAAGATGTCCCTTGCCAAATCGGGAAATTGATCATCCCGGTCGACTTTGTAGTCCTTGAGATGGAGGAAGATCACCAAATTCCAATTATTCTAGGAAGACCTTTTCTTGCCACTTGCAGTGCGGTAATAGATGTAAGGAATGGCACTCTTTCTCTAAACATTGGAAATAAGAAAGTCGAATTTAAAGACTTAAATCTCAAGAAACCGTGCCATGAAATCAACACTCCTGAGAATGATAGCAAAAAGGGTGAAAAATTGCAAGCCAAGGACTCAAAAATAATAATTAAAAAACCCTTAGATCATAGAGGTGAAAAAAATGTGCACCCTAAAAAGCCTAATAAAATTGAAAAATCAAAGGGTAGGGGGCCTAAGAAAAAAGGCACACCGGGATGTCGTATGTGCATCAATCATAAGAGCTCAATCACGCCAAAGGAGAAGGAATGGCGAGTTGTTAAGGATAAGAGACCATTACAATACCACTCACCGTCCATTGTCACTGATAGAAAGGGGTCGAGCTTATGACCTTAAACAAGCATCATCGGAATAGTAAACCGATGGATTATATTACTGTTTATCATAATTTTGTTTACCACCACATGCTTATCTCTTTACTCTTTGTCCTTGAAACATTGAGGACAATGTTCACTTCAAGTGTGGGGGGGGGGTATTTATCTATTTGCTTTGGTATTTATCTATTTGCTTTCTAGTTTTAATTTACTTGCTTTCTAGTGTAATTTTTTTCTTTTTAACTTAGTTGCATTTTCATTTATGCATGTATAATAGTATATAAAAAAATATATAAAAATTCCTATGATGATCCATATCATTATTTCTTATGCTTGCCAATTGTCCTAGAATAAATGCCTTTATCTTTCCTCTCATATTTTCTATACACTTAGAAATCTATAAAAAGGAAAAGTATAAGGGATCTTTTTAGGAAATAATTGAAAGCCTCATAAGTTGGTATAGCACAATATAGAATCTCATCAAGAAAAATGCATTTGATTAGAAAGGAATTCTTTTATGCTTGGTTATATATGCAAATTTTGAATATATTCTTTTAAGATTGTACATTTTTTTTATCTTTATTAGATATTTATTCCCTTTTTTAAGAAGCACCTTTTTGTTTGCATCCCTTGAATCACACCCTTTCATAAATTCCATCCTTCCATTTTCAAATCAAGTCAAAGAAAAACACTTTTATCTTATTAATAAAAGAGTGACAATGGTCACCAAAAGCAAAAAGAAAATTATCTCCTAAGTAACTCGGGGCACGGCGTTCGCTGCGACGATGCTTCCTTGCCAAAACGGGAATAATATCCAAAAGTATTCTTGATCTAAGTATTAGGAACATGGGGCTCGCAACCACAATGTCTCCTACTTGAAAGGATCAAGAGTAACTTAGGTCTTTTGCAAAAATATAACACGTACAAAAATAAAGATAAATTTGTTTGACTTTGACGAGATTTTTCCACTACCATCACCCATTCTTCACCCTTGTGATTCAAGAATGTAATGCAATTCTTCGGAACTTCTAAATTGTGAATAAATGTCTATACCTTTTCTTGTACATCTTAAAGAAATAAAATTCATCTTTTCTAAAAAATCTTTTCTACCAAGAAAATTCTTCCTTCTAGCATGCTTTACTTGATCAAAATTCTATATATGCTATACTAGGTTATTGTCTTGCATTTTATCTCTTTAAAATATCCCTAAAATACTTCTTCCCAAAATAAAATTTTTAAAGATATTCAAAATATGATTAGATAGATAAAGGCATTATCTACAAGGCATTCAAGGGCTTGCTACTTTATTTCTGAGGGATCAATCATAATTTTTCTCCCTCCCCATATTTCATTATAAGTTTGCTTGGGGACAAGCAAAGGTTTAAGTGTGGGGGAGTTTGATAAGTGACTATTATATAGTCATTTATCCTTATTTTTATATACTTTTTATGGCATAAAACATCATTTTTCATTTCATTTCTTTTACTTTTTAGTTTCTTTTCCTTATTTTCTAGATTTTACGCTTTTGGTATATTTCTTGCCTTTTTAGACAAGTTTTAGGTTCATTTTTATCAAAAGGATACTTGGACACTTCAAGGCAAAAAGACATGGGAGAGCACCAACCAAATCAAGCACACAAAGTTAAAATTCAGACAGAGCGGCCGTGCAGCAGAGATGGAGCGGCCGTGCACTTGGCATTTTTCAGGCCATTTTTGGCCCTAAAATATGGAGTGGCCGTGTCTTGAAGAAGGAGCGCCCGTGTCATCAGGCGGAGCGGCCGTGCAGCTTATTTAGGAGCGGCCGTGCAAGGTGTCAAGACTTAAATTCAAATCTGGCGCCAAGTGTCACACGGCCGTGCAAATTCCTTGACGCGGCCGTGCAAAACGCGACTGCAGACGTAAAGGCACCTTTTGGTTGCACCCGATTGAAGAGTTCCCTCCTTTTTATAAATAGGGCCCTAGAGATCAGTCTTAAACACGAATCATTAGAGAGAAATACTGATATTTGATAGATAGAAAACACAAAATACTTGTGATAACAATTTCCAAGGAGATTTGAAGATCAAGTCATTACTTTGTTCTTGAAGTTACTTTGGAAGAAGATCAATAAAAGTGAAGCATTATTTCCAGCATTTGTCCATCATAAGTCTCTCTTACTCAATCTCTTATTTTAATTGCTTTTATATTATAAATGGCTTGTGAGTAATCCCCCATATTCTTGGGGTTGGAAACTCAAAAACATGCTTATTCATCATCTAAAAAATGATTAGTCTTGTCTTCTTTCTTCATCTAAAACAATTTCTTTATATTATTCTCTAAATGCCTTACTTATTGGCGATATCCAATTTGTATGATTCAGTCAATTGAGAGAAGTACCTAGCGGAGAATCTCAATTGACGGAACCATATAAGGAAACTAGGTTCATTGGTCACGAGAGTAGTTCAATGGCCTAGGGATGTTCTTTTAATGGAAAGTATGTTGAACTTCCGTCCTTAATGGATTCTTACTAATTATGGTCAGCTAGAGATAAGCCGGAATGCCCGTTTGTGACAGGGCGGGGTCAAACATAAACGGATTTCTCAAACAGTTAGAACATAATTAGTGAAGAATACAAACGCTATTGTCCTAGCCCGAAATAGCGTAGGCCTAACATACCATCCTTGCTTTTTATGAAAACCTTTTATTTCTAAGACAATGACAATTTGATGAATAAGATTATGTGTATGATTTCCAATCCCGAGAATGCTTCGTTTTATAAGAATTCAATTAAAGTATTTTCTGTCTATGCTCTCTCTATTATTCTAAAAACAAATTTTATCTACCCCCAATTCTTTTTATATTTTCTAAAGACAAAAATATCCCTTAAGTAAACCCTGTCTCTGTGGGATCGACTCGTACTTGCACCCGCTATATTACAATAGCCCGTGCGCTTGCGGATATAAAATAAACCGTTAGGTTTCGACCGAACAGCTGCCGCCTTCGAAGCGCAGGCCAGCTTCCTCAGAAGAGACCGGCACATGTCCTTCCAGCCCCTATTCTGCCTGACCAGCCTATCGTAAGTGCGAGCTGGAACCTGAGAAAAAGAAGAGAAAATCTCGTAAAATCTCGAGAAAATTGCAAAAGCGAAAAATCGAAAGCTAAAAAGGGAATAAGACCCTAAGAGTACACTTACGGTGCTATCGGCGGCAAGGTGTACTTTGGGGCTCCCTAGCATCGGGGACGGTATCCTCATCCTCCTCGGCACTCCATGGATCACATAGGACAGATGTGCGGGAGGGATCGGCGGGTCGAGGCTCATCCCTCCCCATATCCACGAGTGACCGCCAGTTTCACTAGCTTCTGTGGCGTCCTCAGGCGCTGCTCCACAAACACAGCGTAGGGGGTGTCCATGTCAAAGTACTCCTCCGCAGCCACGCCTGCCTGGTACCTCTCAATCTCATCTGCCGGCCGGTCCACAGGCTGCGGCATCCGTCTTTGGAGGGTCGAAGGAGTAATGGCATCTAGTGGGGGAACATGACCATCTTTGCCTCGAGAAGCGGTCCCCCAAGTAAATGACATCACATGTCGGCCCGGTGAGCCACCTCCTGCGCCTCGTCACCTCGATAGCATCTCCCGGCAAAATCTCCTGATACACGCCCTGTGGGTAGAAGTCCACTCCGTCGTGCCCATCCACGTTGATGACCGGCCTCACCATTTTGTAGTCAAAAGTGATCCGGGTCTTTTCCGTGAACTTATCCTCGCATCTCCCCTCCGGACCATAGCGGGAAAGATGGTGACATCACTCTGCTTGGTTCCAAAGGAAGAACCCGATCACCTCACAAAACCAGGCTGCATGTTCAAAACATCAAAAGGTCATTCTCTCTCTTATAAAAGTCTCAAGACGGGAAAAGAGAAAAGGAAAAAAGGAGACTACCTCAAGGGCAAATGAGAAAGGCCCCATGGAAGCAAACCTTGTTCGACTGTACATGTCCAATGAGAAGTACAACTCCGCCAATCCGGCCTCTCCCCAAGAGACCGTCCCTATCCCATCAACATCCTCCGAGAGTCGAGGAGGCAAGTCATGGCCGGCGTCCCGATTAGCAAAGATGGTGACTCGATAGCATCAACCATATGAATGCTCTAGCTACCGGCTGGCAAGCGGTCACATCATTAGCAAAGAAAGTTCTGCATGCAAGTACGAATCGCCACCTCGATGTTCCGCGTCTCCATACCCGGCCCTGGGAATCAGCTCAAACCCTACCAAAGCCTCGGAACTCCTCGCGGTAATATGGTCTCTCCAAGTCACGGGCCTCCCGGTGAAGCTATGCAGCCGGTAATAGCTGTGAAATCGGCGAGTCGCCGGCTCTCCCGGCCAATTGAAAGCTATGTGTACCGTCCCACTGTAACTCGTAAAGAGCCTGGACCAAGCCCTTGCTCTTAGAGGTGATGTGAACACCCCCGCCGATGGCCTCTACAAATGCATCCAGCCGGTAGCCCTCACCACCGCTTGGGATTTACCCCATTCTTCTCAAAATCTGGCATCCTCTCGCCAAAGCTTGACCGCAATCTCGGATGGTCCTCTAGACTTGTTCTCCTGTAGACAAGCACATCAAAAAGAAGCGTCAGTCCTTCATATCATTTCAAAAGCATGCATATATTCAAAAGTGCACATATTTTCAAAAGAAAAGCATTCACAAAAGTTTTTCTAGCATTATTTGCATCAAAAAACGTGTCTTTCATCACTTGAAACGCGTCATTGCTTTCCTAAAGCACAAAATCACAATTCTTCGCACATAAGCATTATTCTTTCAAAAAATGGCATGCATGAATCATTTTCATCTTCCAAAATCATGTTTTCTCATTGAAAATCAGAATTTTGACCTAGTTCTAGCACAAGGCAAGAACTCCGTCTCATATTTTGAAAAATTCTCATTCTTACTGCATTTTGCGAAAAAAAAGTGAGTCATTCTCATAATTTTCATCAAACAAATTGCACATGCATATTCTTAGCCTCATAGGTTGTTCATGCATCTCAAAATCATTCAAAAAATCATTCAAAAATCCTAAAATTCGGGTCAAGCCCTAAAATCATTCAAAATTCAAGCAAAATCATCGGATTTGAGCAAAATGAGAATGCTTACCCCAACCGATCGCGGGTTCGTTGATTTATGCTCCCTTCTCCCCGGGTAAAGCTCCGATGGAGGCGTAAGGAAGTCATACTTCCTCTCCGTCCGAACGAGCTCCTTTCTCCTCCTTCTCGCGGCCGCCGAGATGTTTCTTCTTGCTTGCCTCGGTATGGGATTGCCCTCCGGATCCATCTCAAATCAAAGGGAAGCAAAGGGGTTGAAGAATTTCGAAAATTCTCTCTCTCTCTTCTCTCTCTCTCGGCTGAAGTGGGCGGCAATGATGCCCAGTCCCCGTTCAAACCTGTTTTAAATAATCTGGAAAAAACAGGTCTCTAGCCGTACGGCTTCTTTTTCTCCATCTCATGCCGGGCGGCTTCATTCGCTCTGAGCAGAAATTACAATCCTGCCCCTGGACCTTCCACTTGGGCATGCAATTTCCGTTATCTTTTAACCAAGATAACATCTTTTCAGAAAATATCCCTTATCTCTTTAGCAATCAAGCTCTATTCCCAGTCGCCTCCGTTAATTCCGTTATAACGGGATAACACTAGGTGACAACCTCCGAATTGTCAGAACTCTAAACTTGTGCTACCTCTTTCCGCGAATAGTGACGTATGCCCAAGTCATTCCAACTTGTGCTACCTCTATCCGCGAATAGTGATGTATGCCCAAGTCATTTCAACTTGTGCTACCTCTATCCGCGAATAGTGACGTATGCCCAAGTCATTCCAACTTGTGCTACCTCTATCCGTGAATAGTGACGTATGCCCAAGTCATTCCAACTTGTGCTACCTCTATCCGCGAATAGTGACGTATGCCCAAGTCATTCTAAACTTGTGCTACCTCTATCCGCGAATAGTGACGTATGCCCAAGTCATTCCAACTTGTGCTACCTCTATCCGCGAATAGTGACGTATGCCCAAGTCATTTCAACTTGTGCTACCTCTATCCGCGAATAGTGACGTATGCCCAAGTCATTCCAACTTGTGCTACCTCTATCCGTGAATAGTGATGTATGCCCAAGTCATTCCAACTTGTGCTACCTCTATCCGCGAATAGTGACGTATGCCCAAGTCATTCCAAATTGTGCTACCTCTATCCGCGAATAGTAACGTATGCCCAAGTCATTCCAACTTGTGCTACCTCTATCCGTGAATAGTGACGTATGCCCAAGTCATTCCAACTTGTGCTACCTCTATCCGCGAATAGTGACGTATGCCCAAGTCATTCCAACTTGTGCTACCACTATCCGCGAATAGTGACGTATGCCCAAATCATTCCAACTTGTGCTACCACTATCCGCGAATAGTGACGTATGCCCAAGTCATTCCAACTTGTGCTACCACTATCCGCGAATAGTGACGTATGCCCAAGTCATTCCAACTTGTGCTACCACTATCCGCGAATAGTGACGTATGCCCAAGTCATTCCAACTTGTGCTACCTCTATCCGCGAATAGTGACGTACGCTCAAGTTTCCCAACTTAAGTTATCTTTATCTCCGTCATAAAGAGATAGCGCCATAAGCTCTAGCTTCTTCAGGTGACAGCCTCCGAATTGTCAAAATCTCAAGGATCCTAGACATCGTTCCTAACTATCTAGTGATGCTTGAACTACGATCAAGGCTTGATTCCTCCGGGATACGTAGGTAGCCTTTTATAAAAGGTCCAGCCATTCGACCACTTTGGTCACCCTGTTTCTTTGTCACTCCTCAGTGATAAAGCGCCCCCTCATAAAAGTTCAGATATCCGACCACCTGGGTCACTCCTAGCATATCCCCAGTAGGATCAATTGCTTGACCTCCTAGGTCATTTTCTCTTCTTTTTCCCAGCAAGAGACCAGTTTCTCTTCTTCTTTCCCCAGCGGATCCTAATTCCGAACTACGGCCTGGCTTGATTCCTCCGGGATACGTAGGTAGCCTTCCAAAAGGTTCAGCCGCTCGACCACCTTGGTCACCCAATCCGTCTCGGCATTCGCCAGATCGGATCCTTTTCTATCGACAACCCCACTCGCCTTGCAAGTGACGTTGCCGAGGGGCTTCTGTAAGTACCCAAATCTGGCTCATGCCTTCCGGTTAAATTTCCCGGCAATTTCGGTAAGTTTTCCGGTAATTCCCTGCAGACCTTCCCGGCGTTAGGAGCATTCCGGAACTGTTTTTAATTAAATTAGGGCTGAAGGGAATCCTTCCTAATTAAGAAACACGTTTTTCTTAATTAGGAAGAGCCTTCTAGAATAATGCCACCTTGCATGGTTCTAGAATGCTGAGTCACAATGGATAAGACCGCACGACCTCATTTGCAAAGGGCCTGCAGCCGCACGGCTTCATTAACCTTATCCAGACTGCCTATAAATAGAGCCCTCCTCCACCCATTTTAATCATCAACAAGAAGCATAATACTCTCATAATACGAAGAAGATCCCCCAAGGAGCTGCTGGAAGTCCAAGAAGGCGAAGAAGAAGCTCAAGAAGCCATCTCCCTCCTCCTTGAAGACCCAAGAAGAACCTCTCCTCCTAGCTCCGTCCGAAGAAGCGAAGGAAACGATTGGTAACCTCGCACGCCCTAACCTTGCATTTTAATTGATATACTTGCTCATTGCATTCATATATCTTGCTTGGGACTTGGCATTTATTCATAAAGATCATTTCTTTATCACCCCCTTCCCCTTAGCATGCATTAAGACCTCATTTGTCATAAAAATGTAGTCTTTTTCATAAAGGTGCATCCTTTGCACCTAAAATCTCTATTTTCCAATAAAAATGTTATCTTTATGCATCATTTGCATATAAAGATCAAATCTTTTCCAATAAAAATGCATCCTTTGCATCAAAACCCCTTTTTTCAATAAAAATGCATCATTTGCATAAAAATCCTATCTTTACGCATCATTTGCAATAAAGATATTTTCTTTAAATCAAAAAGCATCATTTGCTAAAACCAAAATGTCATCTTTTCATTAAAGAGTCATTTTTTCATCATGCATTTCCCCTTTCCCCCAACCTTGGAACGGACCGGTGTAAAAGTTCTCATCTTTGCATCGTTCCTTCCATTAAAGGTTCATGATTTCTTTAGGAAAAGGATAACCTTGAACCCTATATCTCCGATTATCGCTTAAGAATGAGTATGAAGCCTCTATACGAGCTCGACCGTCTTAAAGCGTAGGATTGATGGGCTAAGGACATTCCTTCCTAAAGAACCTCATCTTTGACCAAAAGAGAGTCATTCTCTCGATCACGCAAGTCTCGAGGGTCCCGAGGTTTAAAATGCGATGATCACAAGTCACAAGATGAGGACGGGATCATAATCCCGAATACATAAATTCCAAGAAATCCCGAGCGACAACCAACAAATGGTTTGTACGTCCGGAAGACGACTTGGGACATTCCCTCCTTATTTTCAAACACATGCACACAAAGAAAGCACGCAAGCAAACACGATTAATGAAATCTCGGGAGACTTGCTCCGGCAAGGCACTTTGGGTGAACGCCAAACGTTCTTCCCAAGGGGTAACTTAACCTCCGAACCCATAAAACCTTTTTTTCAAAGTTTTGAGGTAATCAAAATGGCGTGGCGACTCCGTTTTTCAAATAACTCGGATGTCTTCAAACTCGCGTGAATTCCAATAAACAAAAATTTGGGGCACACATTCTCAATTATGACCTCTTAAGAGCTTCTTCTTCGTTTTGGGATACTAGAAGGCATGTCTTTTGCTTTTCCTTCAACGAGATTGTTCCGACTGTCGAAGAATTTCGGGCCTTGCTTGGAGGTCCGGAGGTGGAAGAGATAGCGGTTCCCTTGCCCGGAGGGGCTTCTTTTGCTGACAGATTGTGCGTCCTCCTTCATCTTTCCCCGGAGGAAGCGCAAGGTATGATCCGCGGTCCCGATCATTTCGATATTTCCGGTCTTCCCGACAGATTTAGGGGCCTAGGTTTGGTGGATGATGCCTATTGGGATGCCTTTGCAATTTGTATGTTTGGCACCCTGTTCATGGTCTATTCCTTTGGGATCTGCCATCGGTCTTTGCTGGATGTCGTCGTTCACTGTCGCCCGGCGTAGATGTCGTTCCTTTGATTCTGGGAGTCTTTTCATGCTCTTGATGTGCATTAGCTACCGGAAGGCGGTATATGCACTGGGGCGCCCGTTTCTCTTGACCCCGTGGCCGATGGAGCGTTTGGGGGTTCTTCAGAAACCTCTCGATATGATCAGCCTCGACTTTTGCCAGAGAGGTGTTGATGTAGATTTTGATGATCGTGGCTCGTGGGAGCGTTGGATGGCGGGTCGCGACCGAAGATATCGGATGGTCGGTGCCTCATTGGCGGGTGGAGACTCGCAGAGTGCTTCAGATGGGTCTCCCGTGGTCATGCTTCCGGGCTTTCTCGAGTCCCAGCTTCTATATTCCGGCTTTAGTCCCGAGACAGCTTGGCCTGGAGCAGTTCCTTTGGAGGGCTTTGATGATATAGCCACCGTGGTGGTGGCTCCTGTTTCCATGGATGATCCCTCGGTGTTTCCATTTCTTTCCCTAGCATGGAGGTATGATGCCTTTCCTCCTGTCATTCTCAAAGGCGTCCGAGACCGGTGTTCCCGACCACTTGGTACCTGGATTGGTATGAGAGGCATCCGGGAGAGACTCGGGTGGCTATTTTGAGACGGCGTGAGGCCATTGTGGGTGCGGAGGACCTAACTGTTTTCGAGAGGAGGAGGGCCGAGGCGAGGCCAATCCTGCAATGGACGGGAGCGGAGACGCCGTGACCGACTATGAGGCTTACGTCAAGAGACAGGAGCGGAGGGCTCCTATGCTACCGGCTAGGTTACAGGAGATGAGGGATGACGCTAGGGCTACTAAGGCCCCGACAGAGGCTGGTTTGATAGACCCCGTCCCTATACCGCAGCTTGGTAGGAGGAACACCGACATTTTTCCCGTTCGTAAAAGAAGACTCGAAGGGGGAAGAAGAGGGGAGAGGCCGACGAGTGGCTTGGAGTGACTCGAGGTTTCCGAGTATCCCTTTTCTTGTCATGGCAAACACATTAGTTTGATTATGTATCTTAGTTATCTTTTAGCAGGTTGCCGCTGTAGGAATGAATCGGGCTTAGACTCATCAAAGAGCTTTTAACTTGTAATGACTATTTGAATTGCTTTAGAGTTTTTCGAGACAGCTTTCATGGTCCGATCAATTGTATTGATGCCAAAGTATGACTTTTATTTGTGTTTTAGACCGAACCGTTTCCGCCGCCTACGTTCCCCTCATTTTGAGGAGCTCAGTCTTCGTAGTTCAACCTGGTGAACTCTTTTTTTTGTTTTTTTTTTTTTTTTTTTTTTTTTGGTGCAACCTCGTTTTTTACCTAGGCCGCCCTTTTCGGGTTTCTAACCTAGTTGGGTATTACTCTTTTAGCACTCTTTTTTTTTCTTCTTTTTTTTTTGTTTTACGCGTAGTATCTCGCGCAGCCTTGTCACCATTCACAGGGTGTACCAAGGGATTCCTGTCGAGGTCTGCAAGTTGCATGGCTCCTCCGGAGAAGATCTTCTGGACGACATATGGCCCGACCCATACAGGCTCCCATTTGCCGAGGGGGTTGATACGGACTGGGGGCTTTTCTTTTAAAACGAGATCCCCTTCTCGGATTTCCCGATGCTTTACTTTCTTGTCGAAGGCTCTAGCCATTCTTCCTTGGTAGACCCGGATGTGCTCCATGGCCTTCAATCGGCGTTCGTCTAGTAGGGCCAATTCGTCATGGCGACTCTGTAGCCATTCGACCTCGTTGATCCGGCTTTCCAGCGACGCGGAGCGAGGGATCTCTAGCTCGATTGGGAGTACGGCTTCCATTCCGTATGTGAGGGCAAACGGTGTTTCCCGCTGCCGTTCGACCGATGTCTCCGTAGCCCCGCAGCGCCAGTGTAACTTCTCGGGCCAATCTCTGCCTTGGACAGCCCATTTTCCGGATGATATTTTCCCGAGTCTTGTTTGCCGCCTCGACGGCTCCGTTGGTTTGGGGCCCGTAGGGAGATGACTTGTGACGGGTTATTCGGAATTCCGCCGCAGTTTTTCACATTCCCTTCGAAGTGGGATCCATTATACGAGATGATTTCGCCGGCAACCCGTATCTGCACATGATGTTTTCTTTGATGAAGAGGGCAACTTTCTTTGAATTGAGGATTTTGTAGGACTTTGCAGAGCATCCTTTCCGATTCCTTCAAAGAAATCACCAA
Organism: Adenophora triphylla var. japonica; assembly: GCA_022495995.1. Lineage (NCBI taxonomy): Eukaryota > Viridiplantae > Streptophyta > Magnoliopsida > Asterales > Campanulaceae > Adenophora > Adenophora triphylla. The sequence continues at coordinate 123,567 of JAFEMH010003438.1, forward strand.
TCTGCGTCTCTTTAGGCTCTTCCGCAGTTCCCAAATTCACACTCGTCAAAATCTCTTTGGCAGCTTGGGCTCGATTTTCCTCTTTCCGGACAACCTGCTTAAAGATTTTTTTTTTTTGTTGTTTGATTTTTTTTTTGTTTAATGTGTCTGCTTCTTTATCTAATGAATTATTATTAAGTTTTTTTTTTGTCATTAGTTAAAGTGGCAATCAAGGGATACTCGGAAAGATTCGTCATTTCATTGAAAACGAAAGGGAATACAGCGCTTGCTACAGACTCGTAGTCTTCAGGCGTAAGGCCATCGGACGACTCGAGAGACTCGAACTCAACAATGAGAGACTCGGAGGACTTTACAAAGGTTGACACGAAAGGGCGGGGGACCAATCCAAGCTTGGTGATCATTTCCTCTTTGGTCGCGGACGGGCCTGAGAGAGTTTCCCAATTCTTTAGCGGCATTGCTGTCGGTGGCTTCACAACCCTAGAAAGGCATGGTCTCGTGCTCCCTCTTCGCCGTTGCTATCATCTCTTTGTCTGAACCAGAATCAATTGTGTTTGGCGTCTGGAAGCTGAGCATGTGGATGTAGGGATCTTCCTCAATCCTGGGGATTTCCGTTTCGTCACAATCTGACCGCTCAATCCAGATGTAAGGACGTATTGCGTCTCGGTGAGCTGCTAGAAAAATCTCATGTCCCATACTTGAGCGGAAAGGCTCGGCAGGTAGTTCAGCAAGGAGGACGTCCCACACGACGTTCATAGATTCGAGCCGAGTCTGTCGGTGTTTGCCTACTTTTATCATGAAAATCTCCTCGCCTGGCGAGGCCAAAGAATGGGTTTGCAGAATGCTTACAAATCTGTGATTGAGGACCGGGGACTTGTGTGCCTGTATCATGGCGGTGTTCAGCGTTTCCTTCCCAGACGCCTCCAAGTGTTGGAAATAGCAATTAAATTTGATGAATCGAACTTCTTCTGAGTCCGCTCGCTTGAGTGTGTTGACATAGTTGGCATCGCCGGATTCCAAAGGATGCTTTGGCGAGACTTGCCTCTTGAAGGATGTAGCCCCGGTGTTTGATCGTGGGCATTCTTGGCTATTGTTTGACTTCGTTTCCTATGAGGAAACCTGTCACCCCTTATGACTTCAAGGTCTCCCCGCCGGTTGATTGAATTTGACGCATTGGTGGAGAGTGGAGGCTATGGCTTTCATGTGATGCAACCAAGGGCGCCCTAGTAGGCCGTGAACTCGGAGGGGATATCCATTACATGGAACTTTGCGGGCACCATTTGGGTTTCGTACCGAGTTCCAGAGTCACCGTCCCAGAATGGGACGAGACGAACCGTCGTAGGCCTTGACAAGTCCGGGTAGATGGGATTACGCGCCTTTCATTTATGCGGAGGGCCCTCATCATGCCGAGGGGAAGGACGTTTACCGATGATCCATTGTCCACTAATACCCTGTGGAGTGACATGGTGTTGAGCCGAATAGTGATGTACAAAGCTTCATTGTGTTGGGAGACATCTCTTGGCAAATCTTCATCGCGAAGGTGATCATACTCCCATATAGGTGAGGATCATAGATTTGGTCCTTGTCTCGGGATAGAGAGTCATTAAGCCCGCCACTTCGTGCCTTTTTCTTGCGAGGTAGAGTCTTTGCCGAAGCCCCCGGGTTATACCGATGCCTTTTGTGGCGGCCGCCATCTCCGATCAACATGTTGATTGAGTGGGAACGCCAGATCGGCGTCGGTTTTTCTTCATCGGTGTATACTCGGGAGCTGGACAAACCGAACCTTGGGCGACCCCGAGGGGGTTGGACTTCTGTTCGCAGCACTGTATCCGAAAGTTTCAACTCTGTCGTTGGCAAGGCTTTTCTCGCTCTTTTACCCCTTTTTGCTTTGGGGAAGACTGACTGGAGTAGAGTACATAATAATCAAATCCCCGCATGGCTCCCCGAGCGTTCCCACACCGTTATCATCGGTCTCGAATCTCTCCCTCAATTTTTGCCGGGAGGAAATTTTCTTTTTCTTAGGAGGACGGTCCTCGTGTATCCAGTCCGATAGTCCCTTTCAAGGCAATCGGGACAGTCACAAATATCCCACCAAATGTGTTCTACGGTGATGGCGGATTTGGGACCTCGGGTTGGCAGTCTGGAATGACTTTGAGTGGAACTGGTCAGGGGATCTGGCTGCTTGGGCTCATCTGTAGCGAGTGATTGGACTCGTCGGATAATGAGAGATATTGAGGTCCCGGGAACGGGCACATGTTTGTCCTTCAGTGGTAGCCCCAGCCGTTGGGATATTGTTAAGGTCCCGAAGTGGCGTGTGGCCTCTTCCATCCAGCTCGCTGTCCTGCATTCGGCATTCTTCCAGGGCTTTAATGGCTGACCATATTTCTTCAACTGTCTCCCGATTTTCATCACTCAGCCGATATTTGTGGGATCATCACTTTGAGAGGGGACAACCGACGCATACCGAACTCTTTCGTCCCCGATCGCTGTTTGGGGGCCGCTGCCCGTAAGTCGGCGGGCGGGAGTCCCAGCGGTGGAAACATAGGAATCTTGGGGTAGCATCTTGATGTATCCGGACTATTAAGAAGAGGAGGAGAACCCTCTTCCGTCTTTGCGGTAAAAGTGCCATCGGAATTGAGACTCGATAGTCAAACCATGACTTGCGACTACCCCGCAGGTCATCAATTTGAGCCTCATGTCGAAGTCTCATCTGTTCTACCAACTGATCCAATACGTCCTGTTCCGAGGGATTTTGGAGGACGGAGCAACGTTATCCCCATCATTACCGGCCGATGCGTACATTCAAACCCGGAGTCGGAACAAACGGTGAAGCCGACGATGCGCTTGACTCTTCCCAACCGATCAAACGGTGACCCGGTGCCCGAAACCAAGCTTTGTGCGGAGTCATGGGGAAAGGACATGAAGGTTCAGATGTCCGGGAATGGAAGGAGGGTAGGTGTTTGGGCTTTAGGCTCATGCAACATGCGCTATTTGTTCACGTTTACTTAAAACATGTTTTATTAACCTAATCGGTTGGAAAAGATTGCTCTTCTTTTCGCAAACTACTCGATTCTCTGGATCAGTGGGCCCGTCACTACGTCTATAAGCCCCTCGTATTCCACCCGTATTTCGACCTCCCAGGTGGACAGCCCCGGCGAGGGTCCTATAGGCAAGCGGGTCCCACCGACCGAAAGAAAACGATCCTAAAAGTCTGGCGGGTAATCGAGTCTTAACGAGCATTCGATGTAAATTACGGACAAAGCTGACGTCGAAAGTCAAGATCATGTCCGAGGGCTCGACGAAAAGTCGGCATGATTTGGACTGATAAGCGTCCACAATTGATCTTGACTTGTCGTCAGTTAAGCCGTAATTAGGCATGGAATATTCATTAATCCTTGATGACTCGTCAATGCCGGGAGTCGTGTATAATTTGTGCCGCCGAGCCGAAGTCAAGGCGCCGGTCAATATCTTGGTCAAAGTCTGCGGCGGAAAACCGGCGTAACTTCGACCGATAAGGGTCCCCGAAAGATATTGAGTCGGTATGCCGACAAAGGCTTGAAAGTAAAGGTCTATACACGGACGGGGCATGACACGCACTGCACTAAAAACCAACCGGGTCTCGGACAAAGTGTGTCACGGACAAGTGCATGGTCGACACGAGGCTCCATGGGATGTTTGGGTAGTCATGTGCTCATCCGAGAGGCGTAATAAGACCAAACGGACCGCGACAAGGATTTCCCCGGGTTAAGGACGTAGTGTGCAGTGTACGGTCACGTGCGCGTAGTGTGCAAGCAGTCTATATTCTTTTTCTGAGTAAAATAGAAAATTTTTTATGTGTCTTAAAAATATGATGCATGATTTATATTTTTTTTTGAGAATTTTCTTCTTCTTTTTTTTTTTTGAAAATCTTCTTTTTTTTGAATTTTTTTTTTTTGAAATTTTTAATGAGCACATAAGCACGAAAATTCCGACAGTTAGGGACATCATTCCGACAGTCAAAATTTTGACTTTCTCCGAGGCGGCCAAAGCAACATGAAAACTGTGCAAAAATCAACACACACACAAAAAATGATTTTCAAAGCCGGGACGGAAGCTTGACCCTCAAAAGCTTTTTTTTTTTTTGAAAACGGTGATACCGGTACGTGGGATTGTTAGACCACAATTTATCCCCGACTCGTGTTAGGAGGCGATAACGGGAAATTTAGTGGTTTCCACCAATATACCAAATACCATTTTTTTTTTAAAAAAAGCTTAGTCCCCAGCGGAGTCGCCACTGTGATGAATGTGTATCCGAAAATTTTCCCATTTTTTGTTTGAAAGAAAATCAACGAAAACGGAGTCGCCACGCCATTTTAATTTTGAGGGCCAAAACTTTGAAAAAAGCCCGAGATCAGAGATTTAGGTTCGGAGGTCATGTTACGCGTCGGGAAGGACGTTAGTGTGCACTCCGACAGCGCCTCGTAAACGAGTCTTCCAAGCTGAAAATCATTTGTGTGTGTGTGTGTGTGTGTTTTGGCCAAAATAAGTTGAAACTCAGAAAAGTAAAAATTGGGATATCTTTTTAAGACTTTAAACTGATTCCATGATTTTTTGGAAGATTTTTGGATTGAGATTTGGTACTCAAAAGACCTTTTGAAGTTGAGAGCCATTTCTGCCAGAATGAAAAAGGCAGTGGACCTTTGATTTTGAAATGTATTCAAGGGTCTTAAAACTTCATAATCTGGATAAACTCAGAGAATGAAAGTTGTTCTAGACACCTTAAATAAGGTTTGTGCGAAGGAATTTTCCATTTTGGAGAAGATTTGAGGGGTCAAAACCTTCTGGAAACCTCAGATATGAGATCTGGATTCCCAGAAGCTGATGAACTAGCCTCTGAAAGAAAATTTGAAAAGAGGAGTTTTACTCACCCAAAAAATAAGGTAAAAATATTTCTGGAAATCTCTGGATGTTGGCTACAAAAAGTGTTTTGTAGTCAACACCAAATTCCAAGTTCATCTGTGTCCAAAAATTAAGACCATGGACTGAGGTCTGAGAAAATTGCTACTGGACAGCAACTTCTCAAGAAAGAAAATATGATTTTAAGGGGGGTTTTGCATCCATGCTTGTCCCCATTTCCCTAGGTTTTGGTTAGTGATCACTAGACATTTTAGTGGTGAATCAACTATACCAAACCATCCTTGGGGTACATTAGGACTAAGCACTTCATTTGCTTGGGAAGGGGAATTTTATCCTTTGAAATCAAGATTTTATGCTTGAAAATGGTTTTTAGGGTTTTGAAAATGAGTTTTCTTTGCAAGAAAGTAAGAAAACTTGGAAATAATTTTGATCTTTGTAGAAGATCATCCATGGAGATGGTCTTCCATGGTGATCTTCTTAGATCTAGAGCAAGAAGATGAAAGAACTACATTTTGTAGTTTGAAGATGCATGCATGATTGAGATTTAGGGTTAGGAGATGGAGGGTTTACCAATCTTCCTTGTGTTCTTGAGTGTTTGGCTTGAGTGTATGAGTGTTTAGGGCTTTAATATGAGAGTGAGTGGATGAGTATGAGTTGGGAAAGATTGGAGAGAAAATGGTGACAATTCAAGTGAATTCTCACTGTTTTCTCTCTATATTTCGCCAGAGGTTCGGTGCAAAATGTGTTGTTCCTCCTTATTTTTGTGACTGGAGGGCTCAATTTATAGCCCTCTGAAATTGACAAACTCATCCGCGCGGACAAGTCCCCGGCGTGCCATCGTTCATTAAATGCACCCAAACTTTGGACAAGGGGAATATTTCTTTTCAAAATTCAAATTGACCAGCCAGATTATGTTTCCAGCATTTCTATTTGTGGTTTTATTCTTTTGTTTTTCTTTTTTAAGATTCTTTTTAAGGTTTAACCTTAAATAACAATGCCCATTTTACCCTCACTTTGTTAGAAAAGTTAGGATTGTTAGGAATTGTTAGAAATGTTATAACTTTCGTTAATTTTCTAACGAAAATTCTAACAAGCTCAAATTGGAGCACTTACACCGCCCACGTGACGAGGAGGATATTTCTGCAGCTGATTGGTTTCCTATTTGGACAAGATCTCCTCCTACATTGGTGATTCCTTTTGGTAGTAATATTTGGAAGGACTTGTGAAGAAAGAAGATTACTTTCTTGAGTAGGAATTCTTTTATTACTAGGATTTGATTTATTGTTCCCTATAAATACATGTGATAGCCTAGAAACAAATTGTAACATCTGAAAATATTAGAGAGAATATTTTGGCTTGGTAGCGCCCCCGGACGTAGTTGTTGTTGCAACGAACAGGGTTAACAATTCTTGTGTGTTCCTTTGTGTGTGATTTACTTTTCGTGTGTGTTGCTCTTATTATTACTCTAAGCTTGGGCCGTTCTGCTGCGTGAATTCACAACATACCCGAATATCAGAACTAGTACAAAATGATCCTACTGGTCAACCCTGGTTGCAACATTATCTCAATGATGAGGAAATGGATATTGGTATTCCCAAGGATTATTCACGTGGTCGAGGGCCCCTAACCACTGCTTACTTGAAAGAAAGAGGACGGATGCATGCTCGATTGGTGTTCTAGGTTTTTTGATTAATGATTCGGAAAAGGCTTCCAAAATTATCTTCCCACGTTTTTGTCTTTAACTCAAAGATATTTTGAGCAAAAATTATTTTAAATTGATTTAATTATTCTAGTGAAAACTGAAAACATGTTATCGATACGCCATTATAAATACTATCAATAACAATTATTAGAAGTTCATTCGGATAATTAAATCACGTAAAATCATTGCTCAAAGTGAAGATTTCTCCCCCTTGATTGGTATCATATAAATATCCAATTCTCCCTTTTTCGATTCTCCAGAAAAGCTTGTACCTGATACATCCACAAAAACATTAGAAGAAACTTCTTACGAATGATGGTATGAAGTTCAGAGTGAGAAGAGATGACATAGATAAAGTAAAAAAAGTATGAGAGAGAGAGAGCATTACTTGGACATGGAAACAGGAGAATAGCCAAGTGTCATAGCTCTAAACTTTATAATTCCAACGGGGTAAGAAACATTCAAAAATCAAATGATTTTGTGAATAATTGAAGAATCATATGAGTCAATTGATTGTTAGTACCAACGAATTCAAAGCTAATGACATTCTATTCAACAAAATCTTTAATGAAGTAATGTCTAATAATAATGTGCTTAATATTAATACGGGAATATTGAATAGATTTTTTGATATATCCATGGCTCTCACAAAATACGATTAAATTTGAACTTTTATATTCATAGTCATTGATCGTTTAGTTCATCCAAAAAAGGAGTTGATTAAAACCAACTGCCACATAAATTCATAGGCTTTGATAATTTAGGGCCGTTTGGTTCGCGATAATTGGCCATTCCATGGCGGAATGGAATGGTTAATTCCGTTGACTTCATTCCTTCGCCGTGTTTGGTTCAAAATTTTCATTCCCCCGGAATGCTCAATTCCTTGGCTTGATGGAATTTGCCATTCCCTCCATATATGGAAGGAATGGCCAATTTCCTTGGCAATGGAATGAAAAAAAAAAATTATGACCAAAATATCCCTACCTACCCCCCCAATCCAGCCCCCACCCCACCCCCCCATCCAGCCCCCCCCCACCCCCCACCTCCCCCCCCACCCCACCCCACGAATTTTTTATTATTTTTTTGCATGCCCCCTGCCCTACCCCCCACCCCCCCATCCAGCCCCCACCCCCACGAATTTTTTTTATACCCCCTGCCCTATCCCCCCCCATCCAGCCCCCACCCCCCCCCCCACGAAATTTTTTTTATACCCCCGCCCTACTCCCCCATCCAGCCCCCACCCCCCCCCCCACGAAATTTTTTTTTATACTCCCTACCCTACCCCCCCATCCAAATCCCCACCCTCACCCCCCCACGAATTATTTTTTTATACCCCCGTCCTACCCCCCCCCCCCCACGAATTATTTTTTATACCCCCGCCCTACCCTCCCACCCCCCATCCAAATTTCCCCCCACCCCACAAAATTTATTTTATTTTTTTGCATACCCCCGCCCTACCCCCCACACCAAAAAAAAAAAATTAAAAGAAGGGTAAATTGGTCATTTTATATGATTTCATTCCATTCCTATAATTTGTATTTTCAAACCAAACATGATTTGCCAAGGAATTGAATGACAATTTCATTCCATTCCGTCCCAACCAAACAGAGGGGTTTGATCAGTTTTTTTCCATTCCAATTCCTTCAGGAATTCAATTCCATTGACCATTCCATTCTTACACTTTTTTTTCCACCGAACCAAACGACCCCTTAGTTTTCCTTGTGAATCCTTCTCCTACAAGCATAATGGCATTTCACTTCTCTAACATATTGGTTCTATCTCACACTGCACCTACTTCATACACATATTTAATCTTTGTCAAATTGCTGATTCTTAAGCTATTTACACAAATCTCTTAACTATTATTATTATTACTATTATTATTATTATTATTATTATTATTATTATTATTATTATTATTATTATTATTATTATTATTATTATTATTATTATTATTATTATTATTATTATTTTCAATATGCGATCACAATAAAAAAAATGATGTGAAATCTCTATAACTCATAGAGAAGGTTCCTAGATCAACAATCAGACATTTCAACCCTAAACTCTATTGTTTTTACATGTTAAATAACACCTAAGCAAGCAAGACACTCATAAGATCTATAATTAAATAAAAGCTGAAGTGCAAGCACTTCAATACACCCACTTTTTTCCGCTCAAATAAGCACCTAGACCAAATAAAGACCAGGTTCTTTCCCCCCTAAAACCAATTACTTCATACACCCCTTTTATACTCTACCCAAAAATAACATCTGATAACCGGAAAAAAAAAAGCTTAAAAATAATAAAGCTCAGTCCTTTGATATTCCAATTGCACGCTTTCTTCTCTATCTCTCTGCTCCTTCTCTATCTCTAGCGTCACTCCCTCTTCCTCAAAACACCCCGCCCTCTGCTAACCAACGCCGTCGTCGCCTCCTCATCTCTTCTGTCATGGTCGCCACCCCCTCCACCCTCCTTGGTCGCTGCTGGCTCGAATCCACCCTACTCAGCGGCGGATCTACATTCAGGGGTGGGGGTCGCTAATTCGCCCGCAATTACGACGTCTGAAGCTTCTAGGGTTTTTAATCCCCCAATCCATTTTCTCCCTCAATTATCACCCCCACCCTGCAATCTAATAACCTACCTTCAATTATCCAAATTCGCTCTTACAATTTAGGGTATGCTGGATGGGGAGCAGTACTCTGCAGAAATGTCCTACATTCTATCAGTCGGGTCATAGACTAATCAGGTTGACATGGTCTTTAATATCTCCAAGCTTATAGTAGAAACACCGTGTACAACCAAATCACATGTTGTTATATGTTTCTTTGCCCATTAGTGTAGTACAGCTCTCGAGCAAGTGATTTCCATTCTCACAACCAGCTCTCAGTTTCACTGCATTGGTATAATTAATAAGTAATCTTTTGTGATCCTTGTAATTTTTATTATTAATGCAATTATATATATTTGCTAAATACCTTTTATTTAAAAAATCAAAATTAACCGTTATAGTTATAGTAACTCCTTTGATTTAATTTCTGCGATATGTCAAAGTTTTTTGGTCGTGCGTTTAACGCACGGGTGTAGCACTAGTTAGGTATAATGAGTGCCTAGTAGGGGCATTCATGGTCCAATTTGATTTTTTGCTTAAAAAAAAATCAGGATCATACCAATACTTCACTTTAGTTCTTGGAAATATTGGAACCAAGACCAAAACAATACATGTAAGAACCAATATTTTGGCCAGGTTCCATTGATCAGATTTTGCTCATTTCTTGATCCGATTCTACACAATACAATTTTCGACATAGAAGAAACAATGATAAGATAAAATTAGAAACTAAAAAATGTCCAAATGAAGAATAAAAAAAAAGCAGAAGAATAAACATGTAAATTTGCAAACTATACAAGGGATAGATTCAAACCCATATTTTCCACATTACATAACACTCTTATCTACAAAATTATCACTTCTTCTCATTCTATTTTAGTCCCTTTTTTTCTGTTTTCTTTTTTGATGTACAGTCATTGTTTAGTTCTTATTGATCACAAAAGCATTCCTCTAAGATGCAATATACTTCCTGGCATCTTCACAACAGAGGATACATAAATCCATACACACATTATAAATATTTGCTTATATATATAAATTATAATATATTTGTATACATTGGTTTGGTCCAGTTCTAACCGATATCTAGACTTCTCAAAATCAGTACCGGACCAATATAACGGTTCTAGAAAAATTTGAAACCATGACCGAACCAATGCTTAGTTTGGTCCGGTTTTGAATTGTTTGATCCGGTTCCATTGTTCTTGTCCGCTTTCGGAAAAATCATGCACACCCCTAATGCCTAACACCTTTTCATTCTATAACTTATCCTCAGAACCCTCAAACTTTAAACAATTTATTTTTCATGTTCTCCTTGAATCAACATAGGAGATTACTCTTAAAATAAATAGAAATATGTTAATTAAAATTTAATGTTTTCCACCATTCTCACACATTCTAACTTTTCCCTTCATCCACATTTTTCTTTATATTTGTGAGCGATGATGGTTCGAGGGGTGATATGTGGCGACAAAATGGTGGCAGTAGTAGCAGACGGTGGCAAAAGGTGGCGCGGCAGCAAGAGGTGGCGGCGAGCCGTGGCTGAAGGTGGCCATGGCAGTAGGTGGTGGCGAATGTGGTTGCACAGATAACCAACCCAATCATTTATTACCTTTTAATACTAACATTGAAAAAAATGTTCAATAATGAAAACAGAAAAAAAAAAAAAAAAAGTCGGGGACAAAAATAATTTTTATTTCATAAAATATTAAAAATTATTAATATGGGTGACATAAATTAGTATTTTTAGTCATTTGGGATGCTTACTGATTACTCCGCTCCACGTGAGCAAAAATATTACTATCATCTTGCCAATTAAGCTTGAATTAACAGGCATTTGAACGACTCCTCAATAAAAAGATCATATAATAAATAAAAAGTTGGTCTTATGAAAAATATGTTTTTTTAGTATTAGGAAAAATATGTTTTTAAATGGGTTGTGACATTTTTCTAAGTTAATGAAACTTTATGCACGATGACATTTTTGTAAATACGTGGGACTTTGAGCGAGCTGAGACTCAAAAACCATATAATTGGTAAACACTACAACTTGCGCGAAGCAACAGTACAACTGTTGCTAAAAAACACTACAATTGACGCTAAAATGCTAGGATTGTGGCGATAAAAAAACACTACAATTGAGTGATAAAAATTACTAGTGCATTTTAAGAGTGCTAGTGCATGTGTTTAAAAGCGTCAAATCATGTGTTTCGGAATGCCAGTGATAATGTTTGAGATGGTAGTTGCAGTGTTAAATAGTGTCAGTGCATTTGTTTCGTTGATACCAATCCATGTGTTTTTAGTGCAAGTCCATGTGTTGAAATGTGTCATGTTCAGAATGCCAATTGCAGTTTTGAAAAGTGTCCGAAGGTGTCGAGAAGTTTCAATTATTTACGAAAGTGTCTGTAACGACCCCAACTTTTCATCAATAAACATAATTCAATTCATAAATAAAATTCCCAAATCAGGGTACCTTAACGGCTAGTACATCTAACCATAATTCAAATGCGGAAAATAACTGTCTTTCAATCTTAATGACTAGTACATCTAACCATAATTCAAATGAGGAAAATAATCGTCTTTCCATCTTAACGGCTAGTACAACCCACTAGCTCGATAAATACACAATGTTTGATAAAGCACCCTAAATCTCAATCAAGCCGTCATCCATATGACCGATCAACTCCTCCTACTGCTTACCTGGGAGGGAAAAATGAGAAAAGGGGTGAGCGAACAATGCTCAGTAAGTTCATACGGAATCTCTCCAGGTACTAAGGAAAGATGACCGAAAGAACGAACCCAATCGAATTATTCAACGATAAGATAGCTATATCAATTAAAGTACAGGTACGAGTACAATAATGAAAGATACTTTTCAAATAACAAGTTGTGGCACTATCACAAAATATATATGAGGAAGACCGTATTCACACAAGTTCGTCAATTCCCAAAGTAACGCTACACCTTTTCAGGGTGACTTTGATACACCTTTTCAGGGTGATCCTTGAATAAGAAACTCCACGCCTTTTCAGGGCGCTCCCTTATCCCGACATATCATGATAGTCAACTACTTCATCAAGTAGTTTATAAGCGTCTAAGTCCTTTTCAGGGATTAGACTAATTCTCATAAAGTCATTTTTAATCAGACTAATTCTTGCTAAGTCATTTTTAATCAGACAAAGCTACTATATCCTTTTCAATCAGATATAGCCAACTATACCCTTTTCAATCAGGTATAGTAATTTCCACATATGGTGTTCATAGGTACAAGAACACATTAAACAATTTCAATTACTTTAGATACCCATTGAACAAAACATATCAAGGGTAAGATTCAACAAAGAACGATCATACGAGGGATCATTTTAAAAACACTACCTGCCACTTGGTAGCATATATACTTTTAAAAACATGGAATTCTAACTCAAGGATTGAAACCAAAAGTCTAAAGAACGTAATTCCTTACCTCAAATGGATGTCTTTGCTAAAATTCTTCAAGGACAACAAAGCCATCAAATGTGTCTTTCAAAATCTTTCTCCTTTACAGTTTTACTATAAACTCCTTCACTTTCAACGCCAACAATTCACCTCTTTCTCTCGGATTTCTTTTTCTATGTGATGTGAAGGTGATCATCTATAAAGGATTTTTTTTTACCTCTATTTATACTTATTCGAAGATACTCCTTCCCCAAGTAATGTAACCACCAATCATAAATATTATTTATTCCTCAATAAATATTATTTATTCCTAATGATTACTAAAATAAAACTCCTTCATAATTACTTTGATTTAAAGTCTTCAATAATTACCTCAATAATTACCTCCGATTAATACAACTTAATGATAGATTTTAATTAGATTTAATCCCTACCAATTTATTACTCATTAATCAATTTTCATTTATTTATGATTATTTTTATATAATTATTTATTTGTTTATTTTTTTCTATGATATTACATACTTACCCGCTAATAGAAAGTTTGGTCCTCCAAACTTAACATACCTTGTCAATTAAAGAGGTGTGGATAATTCTCGTGTATCTCACTTTCATGTTCCCACGTCGCTTCTTTTTCGGAATGATTACTCCATTGGACTTTGACGTATGGAATGACACGTCGTCTCAAAACTTGATCTTTCTTATCTACAATCTTGATAGGTTGTTCTTCATAACTGAGGTCTTCTCGAATTTGTAATGGCTTATACTCGATTACATAGCTCGGGTCTGACACATACTTACTTAACATAGATACATGAAACACATTATGAGCTCCAGGTAAAAGGACAATTAAAAAAAATATATATAAAGGAATTAAATTATTCGGGTTATTACAGTGTCACCGCGCATTTTTAAAAGATGTTTCAGTTAGTTACATCAGGGCAACTCCAGTGATAGTACTTGTTGCATAGGTATCAAATTCAAATTTTGATACTTACAGAACACTTTTATATGGTATCAAAAATCATTTTCAACCATAGGTATCAAATTTTTGGTATGAAAATAATTTTTTGATAGTTATTAACTTTATTAATATTTTTAACATATAAATAATTTCAAAATATAATCATTATTTTAATTAATTATTTTTTAATTAAAATAATTATTTTATAAATAACTATATAAAAACAAAAATTAATTATAAATTATTTTTCAAATTATTTAATTTGTAAATATTACTTTAACATAATAATTAATAATTTTATAATATGATAAATAATATTGCATTATATTTAACAATTAAAAGCTCTAACAAAGAAATCAAAATTTGGTGTGGTACCAAGTATAAGTAAGGTAGCAAAGAGAGATGCTAGTACTAAAGTTGCCCTCGGATAAAAAAAAAAAAAAAAAAAAAAATCACACTTAAATAGTTAAAAAAAAATTAACTCTAACCAATATTAAACCGAATCAAACCGACGACGCCCACAGTTGGGTTTTCCCTCGACACGGCCTAATTGACGCCTCATAGCTATTCAACTGAAAACGCCCACCACACAACTACAGTGTACAGTCTCGGCATCTTCATGCAGAGTATGATCTTTTAGAACAACTCTGGATTCTTTCCCTTTTAAGGTACGATCTCAGGAATCAATTCTTCCATGTTTCATTCATTTGGTTCCCTTCTGCTCATGTAAAGTTCAGTTTATGTGAATTACTTTAATTTTTTGTTTTATGCACCTAAGCTGTTCGATATATTGTCTACCTCAACATTTGATGTTAATCTTGTTTTTTTAGAACTGTTAAACTCAATTTTGATGGTTGTCAATATAACCTCATCAATCAGATGAATTTTCATGCATTAAATATTTAAATTATGTTTTATTATATATATATACTCCATATATATATATATATATATATATATACTCCATATATATATATATATATATATATATATATATACTCCCTCCGTCCCATTACAAACCACAAACTTTCCTTTTTGGTCGTCCCATTACAAACCACAAACTTCCTAAAATGGAAAGGAATCTTTACTATTACCTCCACTCATTCTCTCTCCTACATTATTTTAATACTCACAACACCATTATAATTCACTATTCTCTCCACTATAATTCACTTTTCCTTAATTCCCGTGTCTACAGTAAATTTGTTCTTACTAATGGGACGGAGGGAGTATTTGATTAGTACTGTACTTGATTAGAGTATTGATAAAAAGACCCAGTCATTACTTTGACTTGATGTAAAGTTCTATCGGTAGTGTACCCACAATTTGCAGTTTAATTACTCACATTCCCATGTTCTTGCCCTCTAATCAATCAACTAAACAAATATATTACTCCATTAATGCACTAAATTACTCACTGACTGAATGAATTTTCAATGTAAAAGAGCACAATGGGCACATCTTCTCCACAAAAGGAGAGTTGACCTTCCAATCATCAGAAACTCTACTCAATAGCCGTTCAATTTTTTTGGGTCGTTCCATTTTCTGATAAAATCACTCGATAACCGTAAATTCCCATTACAAGACGTGCACAATGACACCAGTAACCTCTTCATACTCGAGATCAAGTTCAAACATCATGGGACGATGGACCTACGCTGTATTCTTGAGTTTCAGGGGTGAAGACACCCGCAAAAACTTTGTGGATCATCTCTACACGGCCTACTGGAAATCGAGGTATCTACACCTTTAAAGATGATCAAAGGCTCTCGACCGAGGGCCCATCCCCGAACAACTCCCGGCGCCTATCGAAGAATCCAGGTTTGCCGTTGTCGTCTTTTCTGAAAATTATGCGGATTCAGCATGGTGCTTGGACGAGCTGGTGCATATAAGGGACTGCAGGAATGAAATTCGTCAGATTGTCATTCCTGTATTTTACAAAGTCGATCCTTCCGTAGTACGGAGACAAAAGGAGAGTTTTGGAGTAGCATTTAGTATACATGAATCACGATACGAGAATGAAAAGATTCGAAGGTGGAAGGATGCATTGTCTGATGTAGCAGGTCTTTCGGGGTTCGATGTATCAAACACTGCAAACGAGTACATTCTAATTTAATAAATACTAGACATTCAACTCACTAATTTATACTCCCTCCGTCCCACAAAACATTACCCCTTTACTGTTGATAACGGAAAATAAGAAATAATGTTATTAAAGTAGGTGTTGTGAGTGGGAGGAGAGAGGATGAGTGGAGAAAATAGTAAATTTGAAAAGTGTTGTGAGTATGACAAGTGGGTCCCATGAATAAAGAAGTATTAAAAAATTTCCTTTTTAGGAAAGTGGGACTTTAAAGTGGGACGCCCAAAATAGTAAAATGGGTAATGTTTTATGGGACGGAGGGAGTATATATTATAAGTCATAAATTAGCTATTTAGTTCATCTCCAAATTCTGTTAGGACATATATACTGAGGCAACGAGATGTTAATTTGCAAGTCATGCTAAAAGGGTTGAATTACCATAGCTCTGTCAGTCGTATGTGCGATCTCAACATTTTAGTTATTATCTTTCATTTACAGGCATGAATCAGAGTGTATCACAAAAATTGTTCAAGAGATTTCTAGCAAATGCAGACCAATTCTGAATGGTGAAAGAAACCTTGTTGGAATAAATTCCCGCGTTCAAGACCTGAAGTCACTGTTAGGCACAGAGTTAGATGTTGTTCGGTTCGTA
Organism: Adenophora triphylla var. japonica; assembly: GCA_022495995.1. Classification (NCBI taxonomy): domain Eukaryota; kingdom Viridiplantae; phylum Streptophyta; class Magnoliopsida; order Asterales; family Campanulaceae; genus Adenophora; species Adenophora triphylla. The sequence continues at coordinate 139,907 of JAFEMH010003438.1, forward strand.
GGATTATGGGGAATAGGTGGCGCCGGGAAGACAACTCTTGATTGGGCTGTTTACAACGAGATCTCATATCAGTTTGAAGGAAAATGCTTTGTTGAGAATGTTAAGGAATTTTCGAGTGAGTACTCTGGTCTGCAACTTTTGCAACAAAAAATTCTTTCTGAAATTCTGTTTGATAAAAGCTTGAAGGTCAATAGCATTCGTGAAGGAATTGGACTGATGGGGTCCAGGCTTCGACGTAGAAAGGTTCTTCTTGTGCTTGATGATGTGGATGATAATGCCCAACTAGATGCACTAGCAGCTACCCATGAGTGGTTTGGAAAGGGGAGTAGAATCATAATTACAACAAGGGATCAACGTTGGTTGACAAGGCCAACATCAATTGAAAAGTACAATGCTAGTCTCTTAAATGACGCTGAAGCAATTAAGCTCTTTAGCTTGTATGCATTTGGAAAAGATAGCCCTCCAGAGGAGTACAAATATGACTCGTATCATCTAGTACGCCGAACAGGTGGCTTTCCATTGGCCCTTAAAGTTTTAGGTTCTTCTCTTTATGATAGCACTGTTGATGAATGGAAAAGTGCCTTGAGTAGACTGGAAGTTGAGGGTGAAGACGCAGTATCTAAAATGTTGAAAGTAATTTATTATGGGCTCAAATGAGATTGATCGAAAATATTTTTGGATATTGCATGTTTCTTCAAGGGGGAGAAGAAGGATCGTGTTACTAGAATACTTGATAGCTTTGATTTCCATGCTCATTTTGGGATAAAACGTCTCGTTCAGAAATCTCTCATTTCTGTTTCAAACAGTAGAATTCACATGCATGATCGGATGCAGGAAATGGGGTGGCACATTGTTTGCAAATGCTCCGATAAGCCTGGTGAGCGTAGCAGGTTGTGGCTCCCTAACGATGTTTGCCATGTATTAACGAAGAACACAGTAAGGCGGCTCTGTGGAGACTGTTTAAATTTGTTTTCCCCGGCATTTTCATAAACTGCTTGGAAACATTTTTTTTTATTTGTTGTAGGTAACGGAAGCAGTTGAAGGCATATCACTCAGCGCCTTATCGACCCTAGATGCCTTTAATTTTGATACAATGTCTTTCAAAAGCATGAACAAACTTAGGCTACTCATACTAGGCTACGATGGTGTTTTTGTTTCTCTTACAAACAAGCATCTGTCACAGTCTTTGATAGAGCTCGAGTGTCTCTCTAACTTGCGTTGGCTTACCTGGAAGGGTTACTATCTCGATTCATTGCCAGAAGTTTTGGGGACAGCAAAGCTTGTGGGTCTTGAACTGCCACATAGCCTAATTGTGCAACTTTGGGAAGAGGGAGAGGTTCTGAATGGGAGAAAGGTAAACTTTGCGCTTTTAACCCTCTCTTTATTAAAAAGTGAGGTCATTCTTTCAACATGAAAGAAGTGCCCCAAATTGGATGCATGGTTATTTTCTGATGAAGTTATTTAATTGAAATTTGTCAACTAAAATATGCAAAAATGCAGCCCTTTGGTTGCCCATCTTCTTGATTTTCTCAATTTGGCCACTTGGCAATATATGCTCGAATGAAGGAGATCCGACAATTGAGACAAAGTGAGGGAAAAGTCGATAAGAGATTCCAGTGGAACTCTCTTCTGGTTGATCTTTGTTTAAACCCTCAAATCTATATCATTAAAGTATTGTCGCCAGCACAACTCGCCATGTCACCATATTGAGTGATTTTAGAATGATCCTCTATCCAATATAAAAAGCTAACAGTCATTTTGAAACAAATTGATTTCTAGTTATGGATTTCTGACTGTTCTTTTGCTTTGTTTTGAGCAGTCTGGATAAACTGAGATTCATCGACCTAAATAATTCATATAGGCTGCAACGGACTCCAGACTTCAACTTGACCCCAAATCTCCACACACTAAATCTTGAAGGGTGCTATGGTTTGGTGGAGGTTCACCCGTCCATTGGAGATCTTGAGCAACTTGTTTTCTTAAGTTTAAAACACTGTGGCAATGTTCGGAGACTTCCATCCAGTATAGGCATGAAATCCCTGGAGACTCTTATTCTCTCTGGGTGTGAGGGACTAAATAAATTTCCTGATATTAAGGGGAATATGAAAAGGTTGTCTAAACTTCATTTGGATAGTACATCAATTGAAGAACTACCCGCGTCAATTGGTAGCCTCTCCGGCCTAATCATGTTGGATCTCAGTGGGTGCAGAAGTCTAACAAGTCTCCCAAGCACAATTTGTGAGTTAAAATACCTGAAAACACTTTATGCAATAGGGTGCCACGAGCTTAGGAAACTGCCAGAGAACCTGGGACAAATCCAAAGTTTAGAGGACCTTTTGTTAGGAAGTACTCAAATTGAAGAAGCACCATCCTCCATTGTACTTCTGAAAAACCTGAAAACTCTCTCCTTAGGTGGATGTAGGGAATTGGTGCGTTCAATATTGTCATCATTATCTCCCGATCCCTCTAGGTTCGGTTTGGAGCAGCCTCTGTTACTAAGTTTTCGTTCCTTAAGGACTCTATTTATTGATCAATGCAATCTATCAGATAGGGATATTCCCGCTGATCTGAGTCCTTTGCCCTCTTTGGAAGAATTAAATCTGAGAAGTAACGAGTTTAAGTATTTACCTGAAGCCATCTGTCAGCTTCCTCGACTAAAAATCCTTGACGTTTCATATAATGGTCTTGAAGCATTTCAAGCGCTTCCATCAGGTATTGCTATATTAAAGGCAGACTCGACAGCACGATTGACTAGCTTCCCAGATCTATCAACAAAGTATGACTCATTATGGACTAGCTTCCCAGATCTATCAACAAAGTATGACTCATTATGGAAAATTGAGTATTCTTATAATCTTATGCATGGAGAACAACAACCTATCACTTGCATACTGAAATCTCTACTTCAGGTTAGGCTGCTTTCTTTCCTCTCTAATTAGTCCTTTATTTTACTGAACTTTCTGACAATTTTGTTACATGACATCTTTTTCATGTTAAAGGGTCAACTTGTTTCGAACCATCGATTTAGCATTCTTGTCAAGGGAGATCGCATACCAGAGTGGTTCAGCGAGCAGAGTCCAGAAGATCACCCATCCATGCAGCTACCTTTGGATTGGTACAAAGAAGAAATCTTGGGGTTTGCTATCTGTACTGTTTTTCAGGGTGGTTACTATGGTGCCTGTATCGATATCCAGTTTGACTTGATAGAGGAGAGTAATCCACAATACGTCCCCCAAACCTCTATCCAAAAAAGCTGTCCGCTTAGCCATAGTGTGTGGCTGGGTTTTATATCATTTAAATTCTTTCAGCTCTTATTTCCTGAATTTCAGCTGGACAATTGGTCTACATATATGGGTACTATTGGGGTCTCCTTTTCCAAAGAGCATTACAGTAAGTGCAAACAGTTAGCCATCCGTCCTGTGTACAAGAAAGATGTTGAGCGGGTACCCACTACCCGAATATCAGAACTAGTACAAAATGATCCTACTGGTCGACCCTGGTTGCAACATTATCTCAATGACGAGGAAATGGATAATGTTTATCTCAAGGGTGATTCATATTATCGAGAGTTCAATCCTACATCATCAACCACTGCTTACTTGAAAGAAAGAGGACGGACGCACGCTAGATTGGTGTTCTGGGTTTGATTAATGATTGGGAAAAGGCTTCCAAGGTTGGTATTACAATCAATGCCCTCTTAGCTTCTAAACATTGCAATCTCCTTGGCACTTGTATAGTACTCCCTCGTCCCAAAATTATCTTCCCACTTTTTTTTGTCGTTAACACAAAATTTTTTTGAGCAATTATTATTTTAAGTTGATTTAATTATCCTAATGAAAACTGAAAACTGAAAACATGTTATCGATACGCCATTATAAATACTATCAATAACAATTTTTAGAAGTTCATTCGGATAATTAAATCAACCTAAAATCATTACTCAAAGTACCTTCGTGTTGATGACAGAAAAAGTAGAAAGATCATTTAGAAAGATCATTTCGGGACGAATGGAGTATATGTTACTTCAGATTCTTTAAGGGGAGGTTATAGTTGGTAATTTCTATAAAGATTCAAATTTCAACTCAGGCGCCGCATATATGATTTACTTTCTTGTACCAATCTTCTAGCAGAAAAATATTACGAGTACCTTCTTAACGATGCACGTCCCAGGTTCTGGGGTAACTTTTCAAGTCTCATGCAGTGACCGAGATCAAGAATTTTCAGACACTTTAACATGCTAGACTGTGCTCTGAAGGGTCGTAAGATGCCTGAAGTCTATGGGATCATGAAGACAAGGCTGGAAAGGTTTTCAATCTACTAAGGTACTTTTTCAACTGATGTACCATCCAAATAAAGCTATGACAAACTGTCCATTTTCTTTTTGATTCATTTGCTTGAAATCTCTTGAGCAATTTTTAAGATACACAATGATTTATACCTAAAGAAAATATTATCAGTAGTGGTGACTAATATATACAACATACTTTTGCAATTTACATAAAGTAATGTACTAGTTAGTGTTTAAAAAATGCAACATACTTTTTCTTTGGTTTTCAAATAATGCAGCAAATTTCTTTTTTCACTATCGGTGTTAAAAATCCTAATGAAATACTGATGTGGCAAATGACGTGTTGTTTGATTAACCTAGTCAGGGGTGAAATTGTAAACTAACGTAAAAAGAAAACTAACATTGTGTTATTGTTGACACCTACACCTTAACATGCACGCTATTGTACTAAGTGTGCCCCACATTTAGTGAAAATGTCCTCTGCACACCCCTTTTAGTACAACCACCAGCATGTGAGTGGCACGACGGAGTGGAACATGAAAATCACGTGAAAGGGTGGTACTAGCCGGCCGGCTACCCTTGCCGGCTTCGACGTCGCATTGTTGTTGATTTTGGCCCCTTTTTCTTGATTCGTTGGGTTATCCAAAACCCTAAACGTAATCCCCAATCTTTGTAGAACATGGGAACGATCTCCCGCTAGATTAGCTCCACTTCTAGTAATTGTTGCTTCCCTCCACCTATAAAAAGGACACTCCACCCCCTTGGAAAAACACACTACATCCTCCTAAAGCACAAACTCTCTACACAATATTCCCTTCGAGCACAACTTTCCTAATTTTTGCATACAAATAAGGCACAAAAATCCCTCACTTCCCTTAAAGTTAATATGCCCAAATAATCTCTCCCACTCTAAAGTAAAGCCCACTAAAGTCCTCATTTAAGTAAAGTCCATTCATTCAATCCATCTCAAGAGACCGCTCTCTTTGAGATTCCTCCCATCACCACTAAAGAAGACGAAGGAAATCAAAGTCTTACGAGGTCCCGTAGTTGTTCTTCAATCACTATCGGCATTTTAAGTCAGATATAACGAATCTCGTTACCTTTTCCCTTGAATAGTTAACTTTTTCCATTAAATGATTAACGAATTTTGAGTATATTTAGCACACACACGAATTAGAAAGACCGGTCCTAACGGACGGGCGAGATGGGTGCCTTATACCTCCCACTTTGTAACTAGACCCCCGAACCTAGTTTTCTCTAAATAAAACGGTTTTTCGTTATTTTTCCTTAAAAACAATGGTGGTGACTCTCCTAAAACCAAAAATCGCTATGGATTTGGCACGCACACCCACTGGCAACTCTCCTAAAACCAAAAACCAAAAGATATTGTTGGATATTGCATGTTTCTTCAAAGGGGAGAAACAAGAGCGTTTTACTAGAATACTAGTAAAACAGACGCATGATCGGATACAGGAAATGGGATGGAACATTGTTTGCAAAAGCTCCAATAAGGCTGGTGCGCATAGCAAGCCATGTTTTCCATATATTGACAAAGAAGACAGTAAGATGCCAGTTGAAAATGTTTTCAATTGTTGTCTCTGTTATTAGTAGATACGTGAGTGCCACTCTTGAAAAGTTTTTTGATTTGGTTGCGGGGAACAAATGAAGTTGAATCCATATCTCACAGCGACTCATCTGGCGTAGAACCAAATGAAAAGATTGTACCATTCATTCCGTACACAGTTGGAAGTATATTGAAGAATTTGCTCAAAGTACAACCTACACTGCACTAGTGTAAATATAAAGACACTAGCAACTCCTATACTAACTGCTAATAAACATCTGCAAAAATGTATTTACTGTATTCTTCTATCCTTTGATCAAAGTCCCTATCTGACTTGCCATCCGACCATTCTCAATCCTTAGTTGCTCGACCTTCTCCCCGAGGCATTTTCACTGCTGCCACTGCAAAATAAAATATATCGCATCTTAGCATACGTGAGATCGACAGAAGAACTGCTGTGTTTGTATATATATATGTGTGTCGTCCTTCTACTATTATCTCTACATTCCCAACAAACCTTAACTGCCACGGCTACCTACCAGCCCATCATCGCTTTCCTTTGGCAAGCCATGAGAGCTTGTATACGAGGAAAACACTTAAAAATAAGTGAAGGGCGTATCATAAAAACCCATGGATTCAAAGGCTTCAACTAAGAGCCCCATTAAAAGCAGCTTTTCTCGATTAAAAACAGCTGGTAAAGGAAGTACTTGCGAAAAATATACAGCAGCCCGACGGTACACATAAAGTAGAATCAAATATTGAAAATGCAACATGTGTTGACACATGGCATCACAAGGGTACACAAAAGTAGAATTAAGATTGAAATAGAAGTAACGTAAACACACACAGAGAGAGAGAGAGAGAGAGAGAGGAACATACAATCTTCGACATCCTTCATCTGATAATAATGAGGAGCTATTTCCACCAGCCACTCTGGTTTTAACTCGGTAACCTGAAATTAAAGACCAAAGAGGTTAAGCTAAGCTACGGCCATGGATAGGTCCAAGTTCAAGAACAGGATGACTAAGTGGACTGGAGATTAATCATTTCGGAAAATACCTGTCGCATGTACTCTTTTGTTGTTAGGACCAATTCATGGTACACAACCCATCTAGGAAGTGCCTGTGGAAGGAAAAAAATGAAATCAGTGAGTTGAAACATCAACACAACTCAGGCCTTAATCCTAATCACTTAGATTAACCCTGATCATTTTCACCATTCACTTTGTCCGAAGCAAGGTACCACAGTAATTCATCTATTGTTAATTACTGATGCCCATTTTAGCCTCAGTCTTCCCCTTTCCATAGTTTCCAGATTGGGAAATAATGATAGGCTCTCGTTCCTAAAGAGTTCACTAAGAGGTGTAGGTTGCAAGTCCACAATCTGCTACTGGAATTAATTTTATTGTCTCGTGAATTTGTTAAGATTTCTATCCTTCCTAATTTTTTCCGCGTGACTCCAAGATCGTACATGCTAACAAGATTGTGCTTTTGACTTTTGTCTTAAGATTTTTTAGCATGCATAAGTTAAATGCACAGCATGTGGATAAAAATAAATATCTAGATTCAATAACTCTAATCACTTAAACCAATATGCCATTTAAATTTACTTGTTCACCAATTAGTGAATCTTGAATTTCAATAATAGAAACTAACAACCACTTGGGCTTTTCTGTTGCCAAATATACTTGAAACACTCCTAATCTCAACTCCCAACAGTGCACACAGACAGTAGACTTGAGAATGAGATGTAAGAGCAGACCCAAAAAATTGGTTGAAATCACCCCCTCAATAATGCAATTTAATTTATCAGAACCATCAACTTATATGGAATATACTGTAACAATGAAATGCTAGTTGCAGTATCATGTTATGTGGAAAGCAATGAACTTGAGTGATGACATTTGAAATGGACCCAAAGTTTAATGACCAAATATATGGTTTTTGCCTAGTTGGTCCTAACAAAAGAATAGGAAAGGTCATATTTCCAAGTTGGCCAAGAGATCTGATCTTGATTTCAAGTGGTAAAATATCCACAAACCTCGGCAGCTATAGAAACTTTAATGCTAATAATCATGCAATTTAGGATTTCACTATTATCTCCTAAACTAGCAAAACAAACAAATATCTTTAAAAAAAAAAAAAAATCACAAGAGCATTTTAGCAATTTCAAATTCTAGTTGCATCACTAATAAGGCAAAATGATTAAGTAGCTAGCATTCAAAAGCTTCCAGATTTTATTTAAGAAGCAAATTAGGAACAACAGTGGTGACATGACGTCTTCTCATACTCATCATTATCATTAATTAAGCAAGCAGAAAGTTTACTCACTTGAGCTAAACCAGAGCTGGGATGAATATGAACAGTCTGCGGATGTTTGACAGTTCGATAGGATCCATTCTTCTGCATCTTCGCAGAGTGAGGGAAATACCCTGTTGAGAAGAATTATTTTTTTTTAAGAAACTGCTGTATGCTCCTAAACATTATTCCAAATTTTATTAAGGGAAGAATAGACAAATACTTTTCACAACCTGATGTTATGGATTTCTTGATTGCTTCTAAATCATTGTCATTTGATGCTATTTCAATTTCAACCCTTTCCAGAAGTCCTTCTAATTGATCTCGTATGTCTCGAGCACGCTTCATGCTCCTGACCTATAGGAGAAAAATAAAAAAAAAACTTGGCTACCTACATTTGAAAGCATGCAAAAATCTTTCACATTGAAGAGTGCTACCATTGTTTTAAAAGGCTGCTAGGTTTGTCATCCTTGATAATCATACTCCTTTTGTGGTTCAATGATCCATGCTTAAAATCAATACAAAATCCGGACAAATATATTTACATACCTTAGTTTTAATGTCGGGAGTCATATTGCTATATTCAAGTGTGATGCAGTAAAAAAATTGGAAATCGACAACGTTCAAGGTCTTAATTTTAAAGAAATGACTAAAAGTGTAACATCCTTAAAAAGGAACTCTTTTGAGAAAAAGCTTAGTATTTCAAATACAGGTTCAAAACAATAGTTGTAGCAATTATGTAGTTGCCTTTATTAGCCATTAAAACGAGTTCTTTAAAAAGCTCATAATCTGATTGATAGAGCACGTTAGCAGAAGTTCCCTAACTGCTGCTAAATGAAACATCAGATATAAATACAAAAATAAATAGAACAAGGAGTACATAGGTATCCAATATGCACCTGTATATAGTTCTCATAGCACCATTGAGTTGAGAAGTTGGTTTCTCTCCAAGAATTATACACCTGAAAATGTAACAGATGCAACAAGGTCAACTGCCTGCTGGAAATAGGTTCAATTAATCAAAATAACCACTGTTTTTCTCCCATAAGCATGCCAAACAATCAAAATATAAAATGCATTTTCCTGTAAACAGTGAAATGTTTTGGATTGTTACAGCAGCCATTAAGTATTAGCTTTTTTTCTACTAAAAGTAATTGTTGACTAAACAAGCAAATTAATAATATGCTTTGACCTTCAACTAAATCTCTAAGTTGCCCATGAAAACATTTGAATTCAAACTAGGTAGCAATATTTAAATTTAAATTGGGCTGAAAAATAATGTGTAAGTAAGCTTGTTGTAGAAAGGTTGCCTAAAAGGGAAATGTTACTCTACAATGAGACGGCCCAAAAAAGGAATGGACACCTCTTCTCTTCGAACGGAGGGAGTATATAAACATATTTTTAGTGGAGAGAGGCAAAATTTATAAGGACTCATTTACAAATTGCAGACAGAGAGAAGAGAAGGGATTTTGGCTGTTAGAGATCAATATATATATCCCTAATCGGTATATAGCAAGTATTTACAAGCAACAAACCTTGAGTAATGCGATATGATCACCAACATTGCCCATATGAAAGTTCATTCGTGCATTGTCTGCATGAACTTGTTTGTCCTTGGGACGATAAAATATGGAACTACCAATGGAGAGCATAGCGGCAATTGATATGATTTCATCAGAGCACTTATACTTATCCGAAGCCACAATCATCTTCGACAGCATAGGATCAAGAGGGAACTCTGCCATTTTCCTTCCCACCTTCGTCAACTCCCCGAGTTTATTGAGGGCACTCAATGCAAAGAGTAGCTCCATGGCTTTTAGTAAAGCCTCTGCTGGTGGTGGATCCATAAAATCAAAATTAATTAAATCATGGATGCCAAGACTCTTTAATGTGAGTACAACATTGGCAAGGTTTGTCCGTTGAATCTCCGGAACAGTGTTATCATCCAGGTCATTAAAATAATTGTACGCAGTGTACAACCTAAAGCATTTCCCCGGACCCTTTCTTCCAGATCGTCCAGCCCGTTGATTAGCAGATGCTTTGGAGATGGGAGTAACCAGTAATGACTCCATCCCTGTCCGAGGATTGTAAGATTTCATCTTGACGAATCCTGGATCAATCACATACTTAATACCATCAATTGTCAACGAAGTTTCTGCGATGTTTGTGGCGAGAACAACCTTGCGTGCGCCTTCAGGTGTGGGTTCAAATATTTTTGCTTGAAGCTCAGTTGGGAGGTTTGCGTAGATAGGGCATATGATTAATTCTGCTATTTTAGTTCCCAATCCCCTAGTCCGGTGCTTAAGAATTTCCTCTGCAGTTTCAATTTCTTCTTGCCCAGTAAGGAACACCAATATGTCACCATCCCCGGGTGGTTGTGTTACATGGATTTGAAGAGCGGTGACAATTGCTGCATCCAGGTAATCAGCCTCCGGTGCTTTTGTGTAATTTATTTCGACGGGAAACCGCCTTCCAGGTATTTTAAAAATGGGAGCAGAATCAAAATAATCGCTGAATTTTTCAGCATCTAGGGTGGCACTTGAGATAAGCAGCTTGAGATCGCTGCGAAAGCGAGAAATGTCCTAAATGGACGATGAAATAAGCACAAATTAATGGAGAGAAAGAAAATAGTTAGGAGTGGTTGTCTATACTAGCAATGTCTTAAAACAACAAGCTCACATTAAATATATGGAAAGAGAGGCAAGAGGCTTGACTTACCTTTACCAAACCAAACAAAATATCGGTTGATAATGTCCTTTCATGTGCCTCATCCACCATCACAATACTGGTATGTTCATAATAAATTAGTATGCATGTAAGCAAATTCTTAAATTTGTTCATTTTTATTTAAGAACAGATGATGTATAAAATGTTTATTTTAGAGAAAGGCAAATTCAATACGACATAGGGCCCTCTCGATAATAGTGTAACCGTACATAATACATTATTTTAGCTCAAGTAATGCAGCATCTTTGGTTTTAACCATCCCACTCGACTTTTTTCCCCAATATTGCTAATGCAAAAGTTAGGGCCGGCTTGGTTATAACTTTATCTGTCCTATATAAATTATGGCATAGCCACTTTACAAGGGTAGAATACAGAGAGCATACCTCATGACCAAGTTTAACTCCCATTTCCTGAGAAACTCGAGCAGCGACGCTCATAGCAGCAACTCGTCGTGGTTGTGTACATCCAACCTGTTCGAAAGCAGAAAAATGTTACAATGTAGTTAAACACATATTGTCAACAAAGTTGTTAAAACGTAAGATAATTGTTTCTCATATTGCTACCAAGGCTTGATATAATATTGCCACATCAATAGAAACACTATTCGTAACTATTTTAAAATTTTCATAAATATAAATAATTTAGTATTAAATGTTGGTCAAAGTTTAACTTATTGACCATATGCGACATTTATTCCGGTACAGAGGGAATATTCACTTTCTAAATATTTAGTTTTATGATAATAAAATGAGTAGCAAATTTTTTTTGCTAAAATGCATTTAGGGACAATTTTTTACGGACATTCATTTGGGAATAAAAAATTCTTAAATTTGTTCATTTTTATTTAAGAACAGATGATGTATAAAATGTTTTTTTTTTTAGAGAAAGGCAAATTCAATACGACATAAGGCCCTCTCCATAATAGCGTAACCTTTTAAGTGAGTTGAGTACTTAATACACTATTTTAGCTCAAGTAACTATGGCCATATAAACAACTATATTCCAGAGGAAGACCACAACACGATCTATCCTTGAAAATCCTGAAATTGCTTTTGGTCCGCATACCCCAACAAACCAAATCCACCACACTGTCCTAACATGGCATCAGTCTTAGGAAGGGACCCTTGGAACGGAGGGGTAAAAGAACAATAGACGAACCGAAACCTTTAACAGTTCTATCTTTCATCCACTTCTCATGTTCTTGCCCTATTATCTGTTTGTTAACCCATACAAGTGAGCAAAACATCTATTGAGTACATTATTTTCAACAATTCTTTTTCAAACTCTAAAGCAGCATTTTGCATACTAAATCTCAACACCAACAACAGCGATGGGGAAACGTTTAACATCCAAACGCGATGAATAAATATTTCCGTTTTGTGTAGCCAATAATCACTAAAAGTTACACTTTTGTTTTGAAAGAAAAGGGCACTCTACTTACCTCACAAGTTGACAACTGGCCAATAATCACTAAAAGTTACACTTTTGTTTTGAAACAATTAAAAAGGAAATAAGTGTCCATTCACGTGGGACGGAGGGAGTATGTGTGTGTGTCAAGGTCAGTACCTAACCGTTTTTCAGTTTAATTGTTTACTGTGCACTCTACTTACCTCACAAGTTGACAACTGGCCAAATCAACTAGCCCAAAAGCTGGCCAGGTGCCAACCCTATATTTGGCAAGGATCTGGACGACTCCTGCTTCTGATTGCTGCATGTTGTAGCACTCCTGATATTGGTCGCGATTTGAGCACAAAACGCTTTTTCGATAAGCATGGTTGATATTTATTTGGTAATATATGGACCCATTGAGCACTTTGTGCAATCGATAAATATCAACAATTGCTTATCCAAAAATAAACTTTGTGTTCAAATCGCGATCAATTGTGGAGCGCTGCATTGAATCAGTCGTAGGAGCAGTTCCAAATTCATTTGGCATACCGGAAAATGAAAAGGTGAAAGAAATAACTGATATTTACAGCTTACTGAATTGAAAGAATTGTTGAAAATAATGTACTGAATTGAAAAAGGGCAGACAGTTACTGAATTGAAAGGCCATGTAATTTACAGCTTCAGTGATTATTATCAATAAGAGAGCAAAATAAAGTAAGCAAAAATGTACCATTCCACGTTTTGTGTACCCAGCCTCATGGAGATATTGTGGTATTTGAGTAGTCTTTCCAGAACCAGTCTCACCGACAATGACAATGACCTAAAAAACCAATTTGTCAGGAGCAAAACCAACAGATATACAAATCAATTTAATATTATAGCCTGATAACAAATATACAAATCAAATTAATATAATAGCCTGATATTTATTGGTCAAGTGTGTGAACTTCCAAATCTCAGAAGAACTCACAAGGAAAAGAAAAAATATAATGCAGGAACATCAAATAACCTGATGCTCTTCAATGGCTTTGAGCAAAGCATCTCGATACGGGTAAACAGGTAATGTTTTTCTGTCATCCTGAAGGAGCCAAAAAAAAAGTAAGAGACATATAATTACTTGACAAAGGCAATTAACATTTAGAATTCAAGGTGTGCATAGGTCTTGGACAATCAGTCAAAACATGCTTACCCTTAATACCCATAGGTCTTAATTAAATATTTATACGTATATATATATGTTTTGGTCAAATTTCGACAAGTGATTGTAAATAACCAAATATTTCAAGGAAAGAATTGGGTGAATTGGAATATAGATTTGTGTGTATAATCAAAATGAAAATGACAAAGGATTTTAACGAGGAAAGCCCTTGAACAACTCGTTCGCCGGCATAAAACCTCGGGAGGTTTTGGAAGACCTACCTTGACCAAAAAGTTTACTAAGATTCGTAGGTAGCTTACAAAAATAATGAGCATATGCGAGGGAGAGTGAGACTCGTGAAGACTGTGTGTGAATTACATGTGCTGATCTCCCTTTTATACCTCTACAAAGGCTAAATACAAGATAAGATCAATCCCTAAGATTTCGGTAAGGTTGTTGTTTGTTGAGAGAAACTCGGCAGTTGGTGGAGAGTCGTGGTTGAACTGGTATGCGCATATGGCTCCTAAAAAATAGCAACCGCAAAACTGCTCCCAAGTTGGTCCGGCTTCAAGATGTTGATGAAGACGTCGAGCCAAGATGTCGGTCCAAGATGTGAACTCAACATGTAAAGTCAACATGTAAAAAGTCAACTTGTGGACCAAGTTGTAGACCAAGTTGTGGAGGTCAAGTTGTAGAGGTCAAGTTGTAGAGATCAGGATACTGAGGCGTCTTGACATGTTGACCTGCTTAAGATGCCAACCATATACATATAGTGAAAAATCCGTCCCCAACAATTGCCCCCAAAATTTCTTGAAGCCGGACCAACTTGGGAGCAGTTTTGCGGTTGCTATTTTTTAGGAGCCATATGCGCATACCAGTTCAACCACGACTCTCCACCAAATTGTTTTGGTCAAATTTCGACAAGTGATTGTAAATAACCAAATATTTCAAGGAAAGAATTGGGTGAATTGGAATATAGATTTGTGTGTATAATCAAAATGAAAATGACAAAGGATTTTAACGAGGAAAGCCCTTGAACAACTCGTTCGCCGGCATAAAACCTCGGGAGGTTTTGGAAGACCTACCTTGACCAAAAAGTTTACTAAGATTCGTAGGTAGCTTACAAAAATAATGAGCATATGCGAGGGAGAGTGAGACTCGTGAAGACTGTGTGTGAATTACATGTGCTGATCTCCCTTTTATACCTCTACAAAGGCTAAATACAAGATAAGATCAATCCCTAAGATTTCGGTAAGGTTGTTGTTTGTTGAGAGAAACTCGGCAGTTGGTGGAGAGTCGTGGTTGAACCGGTATGCGCATATGGCTCCTAAAAATAGCAACCGCAAAACTGCTCCCAAGTTGGTCCGGCTTCAAGATGTTGATGAAGACGTCGAGCCAAGATGTCGGTCCAAGATGTGAACTCAACATGTAAAGTCAACATGTAAAAAGTCAACTTGTGGACCAAGTTGTAGACCAAGTTGTGGAGGTCAAGTTGTAGAGGTCAAGTGGTAGAGATCGGGATGCGGAGGCGTCTTGACATGTTGACACACTTAAGATGCCAACCATATACATATAGTGAAAAATCCGTCCCCAACAATTGCCCCCAAAATTTCTTGAATCGGAGAAAACTTGGAGATTCAAGGAATTTTAAAACTGCTACTCTCCCCATCGACATTAAGGAAGCGGTTGATTACGCCAAAGAGTTGTCGAACGCCTTGAATGATGCTTCTAAGTCCTTGATAGAAACCAAGATAAAGCTTTAAGAAACATTAGTTTAAGGTGTTTGAAATTTGGAATGTTAGATGAGGGTTGGTCCTCAAAATTTTTAAATTTGATTTGGCATGTCTTTGAGAGACACTTTGTTTGTTCTTTAGATAACATGTAAATGTTATAAACCGTAGGTAACATGAAAATGTTACAACCAATAGTTCACAACTTGAATAAGTGTGAAAACGTGCGCCCAGGCGAAGGTGTCGGAACCTTAATTCGTTTGGTAACATGTTAATGTTACAACCAATAGTTCACAACTTGAATAAGTGTGAAAACGTGCGCCCAGGCGAAGGTGTCGAAACCTTAATTCGTTTGAAGAAATAGAACAAGTATCAGCCGTCCTGGCGTGTCAACATGTTCTATCCCTCTCCAGCTAAAGTTTCAACATGTATCAGCCGTACTGGCGTGTCAACATGTTGAAATTCTTCTTCAGGTCCAAACATGTATCGGCCCGTCTGGCGTGTCAACATGTTTGACTGCTCCGGCTAGGTCTCAACATGTATCGGCCCGTGCTTGGCGTGTCAACATGTTGAGCCTTCTCCCCAGGTCTCAACATGTATCGGCCGTGCAGGCGTGTCAACATGTTGAGCCCTTCTTCCCGAGGTTCAAACATGTATCGGCCCCGTGCGTGTCAACATGTTTGACCTGCTCCAGCTTAGGTCTCAACATGTATCAGCCGTACTGGCGTGTCAACATGTTGAACCTAAGCTGTTTGTTCAAGTTGTATACCTTGCAAAACAAATTCATGTTAGGATTGGGTGTTAGCTTTACCCCTCCGATGCTTAAGTCGGTAAATTTTTAGCATAACATAAGAATTGACAAACATAAATAAATGACTTGACAAAATTTAAATCATACCTGTTTTCGGAGTTTGCTTTTATGAAAAAATGACAACTTACATGGAATACAACTTGAGGTACTGTTTTGCTAACATTTTGACATGTTGAAGATAGGTGGTCATCTTTTCTCATTTTGTCAGCCTCATTGTGGTTATTTTAGGACTATGAGCTTATCTTCTTCCAGTCTGATGAATTTAACAGCTCTCGTCCTGACATCTTCAAGTCTCTTGCATGGAGTCATAACCAATTCGTCATAATAAGGTGATCCCTTCTTCAAGCCCAATCTGAATGCCTCGGTGGCTGTGGACATGTTCAAGTTGGGGATAGTCACCGCCTTTGTTGAACTGTTCAAATAGTCTTTCAAGCTTTCGTCGAGGTTGTTGCACCACCTGTAGAGGTCACTAGTTAGTTTCTCAAAAGCTCTATTACATGAAAATTGATTCACAAACATATTGACTAATTGAGAATAAGATGATATAGAGTTTAGGGATAGGCCGGTTAGCCATTTCAAAGTCTGGTCCGGACAAGGTGGAACCAAAGCCCCTACAAAGACAGGCTTCTTTGAAGATTGAAGGAATGCTGATAATGTCCATTAATTCTTGGTATAGCAACACATGCTCCACTGGATCTGTGCTCCCGTCGTACTTCTTCATGTGGGGCACTGCAAATCTCTTCGGGATCTCCATGTTGGCTATCACTGGAACAAAGCGAGACTCATTATAACAAGTTGGAGAAGCTTGATGATAAGGCAAGGTAACTCCAGGCACATTCCTAATCATCTCTTTGATCTGCTGCAACTCTCTAGCAACTTGACTTTCTGCAAAAGTGTTAGCATAAAATTGAGAAGAAGAGTGATCAAATGCATTATAAAAACTCCCTGTTTGTCCTAAAGACGGAGTGGCATAAGTATAGCAAGATGTTGGCACAGGTTGGCTGAATGCGAAGGTGTGACCATGTTGGGCAACATGACTAGTTGTCACAGTTGTACTATCAGTCTGTACTGCACTCGCCATGGGGATGTCTCCAAGATTGCCCCCAGTACCTGCACCAAAAAGAGTTCTAGGAAATAAAGGTGATAATGGAGTTACAACTTGAGGCTCAACTTGATTCCCTTTTCGCAGACTCTCAATTGCATTGAAAATCCTAGTATTGGTATCCTGCTGAGCATCCATTCGCTTATTCAGTTCATTCAACATGGTTGCCATATTAGTCACGAAACCAAGATTGATTTCAGACGCGGTCATCTCTCGAGGTGCATCTTGCTGCCCCCCAGTCGCCCTGCCCCCAGCCGCGGAGGTTACTGAGGTTACCTGACCGGAAGTTGGATTGACCATTTTGATGTTCTAAACAAATCTAAAAAACCAAAGTTCCCACAGACGGCGCCAAATTGTTTTGGTCAAATTTCGACAAGTGATTGTAAATAACCAAATATTTCAAGGAAAGAATTGGGTGAATTGGAATATAGATTTGTGTGTATAATCAAAATGAAAATGACAAAGGATTTTAACGAGGAAAGCCCTTGAACAACTCGTTCGCCGGCATAAAACCTCGGGAGGTTTTGGAAGACCTACCTTGACCAAAAAGTTTACTAAGATTCGTAGGTAGCTTACAAAAATAATGAGCATATGCGAGGGAGAGTGAGACTCGTGAAGACCGTGTGTGAATTACATGTGCTGATCTCCCTTTTATACCTCTACAAAGGCTAAATACAAGATAAGATCAATCCCTAAGATTTCGGTAAGGTTGTTGTTTGTTGAGAGAAACTCGGCAGTTGGTGGAGAGTCGTGGTTGAACTGGTATGCGCATATGGCTCCTAAAAAATAGCAACCGCAAAACTGCTCCCAAGTTGGTCCGGCTTCAAGATGTTGATGAAGACGTCGAGCCAAGATGTCGGTCCAAGATGTGAACTCAACATGTAAAGTCAACATGTAAAAAGTCAACTTGTGGACCAAGTTGTAGACCAAGTTGTGGAGGTCAAGTTGTAGAGGTCAAGTTGTAGAGATCAGGATACTGAGGCGTCTTGACATGTTGACCTGCTTAAGATGCCAACCATATACATATAGTGAAAAATCCGTCCCCAACAATATACACTCTGTTGTTTATAGTCAAAATTATATGAAATTTAACAAGTGTTCTTTCCTGAAATGTGACTTATACTAAATGGTATCCAGTTCCGAGAATAAATGAAATCAAGATGTCCCTCCTCTCGCAACTACACCTTGGCAAATGAAAGGTGACAACCAATGAAAACCAACCCATCTACTACTTAATCATTGCTCATTGACTCAGAAGTTTCAGTAAGCAACATATCACAACCATTTAGATACTCCTCTTTTATTTTCTCAGCATGTCTCTTATTTCTTTCTCATTCACCCAGTATCCAACCACTTAGATACTCCTCTCAACCACAATTTACTTTTCTTTCAACAGGAAAAGATAACGGGAAAATAGATAATTTGTAGGGGAAATAGGGTCTTGATCTTGATACTAAGGCCGGATATGTGATTGAATCGTGTATAATCCACTTTCCGAATAAAGTATTTCGACCCTTAATGCCTGGGTTACACAAAATCTTTATTGGGATAAGACAATCACGCAATTTGTTTCTAGGCAAAGAGAACAAATCTAAAACTAGAGAATTGTTTGCTTTCGTTATATTGTTGTATCACTCTTGTATGTTATGTGTTTCATATATGTACAACTGAGATCAATCTCTGTATATATACAAATGGAGAGGTATCAGTAAGTAAAAGGGTACAATCAAAAGACACGACTTTAGCCAAGCAATGTGTCTTTTCATTTTGAACTAGCACCTGTTCAGGAACTGCTCGGCCGAGTCAAGGGACTCGCTCGGCCGAGCACACATGCCCATAGGATTTTGCCAAGCTGCACGGTCGTGTCATTTGAACTGCACGGCCGTGTTGTTCATACTGCTCGGCCGAGCAAGGCACATGCCTCGGCCGAGCAAGACTCTCCAGAAACTTGGCCAATCTGCTATGCTCTGCTCGGCCGAGTCAAGGACTCTGCTCGGCCGAGCACATCAGCAAAATGTGCTACCCTTTAACTTTTACTTCTTTATCGAGGTTGACTTCGTTTTAGCTCAAACGAGTGTGTACTCCACACTTTCCCTTACTCGTATCTGAGTCTAATACGAATCACATTGATCTCTTAGTAAATCACCATTACAATAAAATAAGTTGATGATACTAAAATCACCAACAAATCCCCTCCATTTTAGTTTAATCCTTTGATTTACTAAACTTTATAAATAACGAAACAAACGAATGCATAAATGAAAATGTCTTGCGATTGAATTTTCATCTTAGTATAATACACATTTCAAATACTCGAGAATCGGGGCGTCGTAACGATTGAACCCGTCAACTCATATGAATACCTGAAGATATTATACACATAAGTTCAGTACAATTCTCTTTGTTTAACCTTGACACTATTACAAGCCATGTGTTCATATCCAATAGTGAACATATAGGAAGCCAAGTCCTAGCTTCTTGAAGCGGCAAAACTTCATGTCCACATAGGTAGTTCCTTTAATCTTGCACCTGCATTTGCAATTTTTTAAAGGAACTATTAAGAAGATATTCTTCAACCTAACCTTTACTATTGCAGGTCTGAACACATACCTTGGGAAAGATAATAACATGTGTTCCAATCTCTAACTGCGAGCTTTCCACATTGAATTCAAGCTTCTAACGTTGTATTAGAAGGGAATTGGGTATCTCACAATTAGAGGATTAAATGGACTTTAATCCCATTCCCATTGCAGACTTATTTACCAAGTCTCTAGCTAACCCCTTCGTCAAGTGGTCAGCCAAATTTTGTTGCGACCGAACAAACTCAACTGATATCACACCATTCATAATTAACTCCCGAATCATACTATGTCTGACACCCAAGTGTCTAGACTTGCCATTATAAATCTGACTATAGGCCCTTGCCAATGTGGCAGCACTATCACAATGGATAGATATTGGTGATATCGGTTTTGGCCATAATGGAATCTCATATATCAAGTTCCGAAGCCACTCCGCTTCTTTTCCAGCAGCAGCCAATGCCACAAACTCAGATTCCATTGTAGAATGTGTAATACATGTCTGCTTTTTGGAAGTCCAAGAAATGGCACCTCCTCCAAGCAAGAACACCCAACCATTAGTAGAAGATGAATCTTCTTGGTTGATCCAACTAGCATCTGTGTAACCTTCTAATATAGAAGGATGTCCACTATAACACAAACCATAGTCCATAGTACATTTTAAGTACTTGAACACCCTTGTTATAGCATGCCAATGCTGTCTACTAGGATTACTAGTGAACCTGCTCAATCTTCCAACTGCATAAGCAATATCAGGTCGAGTGTCCGTCATAGCATACATCAAACTGCCTATGGCTTTTGAGTATTCGAGCTGTGACACAGGTTTACCAGTGTTTGATACAAGTTTCTCAGTAGGATTCATGGGAGTACTAACTTTAGAACAATTATCACAATTAAACCTCTTGAGAATTTTCTCAATATAATGAGATTGTGAAATTGCAGTTCCCTTGTTCATCCGTTTAATCTTTATACCAAGAATTACGTCGGCTTTTCCCATGTCCTTCATAGAGAACTTTGATGACAAAAACTTCTTAGTTTCATCAACTACAAAAAATCAACATGTCATCAACATATAGGCAGATGATTACACCTTTACCGGATTCATCAAATCTGCTATATACACATTTGTCGGACTGATTTAATACAAAACCATTTGACTAAACAACCTCATCAAACTTTTGATGCCACTGCTTAGGTGCTTGCTTCAGCCCATACAATGACTTAATTAACTTACATACCTTATGCTCATTACCTGGCATAACAAATCCTTCTGGTTGTTTCTGTTGGGATGTGGAGTCAAAACCATGGATAAAGGAATTTGAACCGCGGTCGGAGGAGTTGGTGAGATCAAGGAGGATTCTTCTGCAGCAGATTTGTTTCCTATTTTGATTAGATCTCCTCTTGCATTGGTGATTCCTTTTGGTAGTAATATTTGGAAGGACTTGTGAAGAAAGAAAATTACTTTCTTGAGTAGGAATCCTTTTATTACTAGGATTTGATTTATTGTTCCCTATAAATACATGTGATAGCCTAGAGACAAATTGTAACATCTGAAAATATTAGAGAGAATATTTTGGCTTGGTAGCGCCCCCGGACGTAGTTGTTGTTGCAACGAACCGGGTTAACAATTCTTGTGTGTTCCTTTGTGTGTGATTTATTTTTCGTGTGTGTTACATCTTATTATTCCTCCTAGCTCGGTCCGTTTTCCGCTGCGCAAGAACGTGATTTTCACAACAACTGGTATCAAAGCCCTTTGGTTTTGTCGAATCATTGGTTGGCTGGTCTTTTGCTATGGATTTCTTGGGAGCTTTGGAGGATGGTAATAAGGTGGTGTTGATCGAAAAGTTTGATGGGACGGATTTCAATTTTTGGAAGACACAGATCGAGGATGTTTTGTGGAACAAGGATTTGTATCTACCATTAAAAGAAAAGCCGGCGGACATAGAGGAAGCAAAATTCGAAATCTTGGATCGGAAGGCGTTAGGGCTTGTTAGGCAAACGTTGACCAAGGATGTCGCGAAGAATGTTTTGGAGGCGAAGACTACCATGGAGATGTTACAGATGTTGGCGAGCATGTACGAGGCACCATCGGCGGCGAATAAAGCTCATCTAATGAGGAAGCTGTTGAACGTAAGGATGGTGGAGGGCATGTCGGCAACAAAGCATATAAGTGAATTCAAATCTACTGCGACCCAACTGTCTTCCGTGGCTGTTACTCTTGATGATGAGGTACTAGCATTGATTTTACTTTCTTCTTTGCCGGAAAGTTGGGATACGACTGCGATAGCAGTTAACGTTTCAACAGGAAAAGTGAAGTCAAGTTTGCGGATGTCGTTGATGTGATTCTTGGCGAAGAAATTCGTAGGAAGAGCAAGGGTGGGACATCGGGGCTAGCACTAAATGTCGGTGAAAAGAGTAAGGGTGGCAAGAAGGTGATTACTTGCTACGATTGTGGGGAGAAGGGGCACTCTAGGAGAAGTTGTCCGGTCGAGAGCAGAGCGAAGGAATTGAATGTTCTTGAGGAGATGGCGGACGTATTAATCTTGGGTGGGAGCAGGTTCAACAGATTCGTGGGTTTTGGATTCGGGCTCGACGTTTCATTCATGCACTAGTGCAGAAAGAATGGAGCAAGATACGTTCCGGTGATTTTGGGGTTGTTCGCTTTGGGAAACGATCATCCTGTCAAGGTCATTGGAAAGGGGGTTGTTCGGGTCAATGCAACGGATGGGACTGTTTTACGGCTACGTGATGTGCGACATATTCCGGATTTGAAGAGGAACTTGATTTCCATAAGGCAACTTGATAAGGAGGGTTGTGTGGTGACCTTCGGTTGTGGGACATGGAAGGTAAACCGCGGAGCTAGCTTGGTGGCTCGTGGCGGCGTGAAAAATATGTTGTATACCACATGCAACATGAGTCGTTGGGGGAAACGAAGGCGCATCCCAATGATGAATGGTGGTGGCCGAGATCGCCATGGTGGGAGAAATTTCACTAAACGGTATGTTGGTAGAAAATTGGGTGATGAAGTCGGCCGACACGGAGCCAATTTGGTCAACATGGGAGCGGGATCTAGAACGGTGATGCGATGGGTTGCAAAGAACACACAAAGGTTCCAAGCTTGTGATTGTGTGGGGCACGTGGATTCGCGCTGTTCAGGATCGATAGTTAGCAAGCAAGTGAGCGGGGATGTGCAGGGAGGATCATTCGGAATGAAGACTCGGAGCATGGTAGAACCGACAGTTATGTTGAAGCGTAGCTCAGCTTCAACTCACTTGGATAACTAGACAAGAGGCCGGGCGCTACCAACGCAATAGCTGGCCACTGAAATTTGTTTCAAGAAGAGGTATCATGGATGGTTTGTCTCCAGGTGGGAGATTGTTGGGATGTGGAGTCAAAACCATGGATAAAGGAATTTGAACCGCGGTCGGAGGAGTTGGTGAGATCAAGGAGGATTCTTCTGCAGATTTGTTTCCTATTTTGATTAGATCTCCTCTTGCATTGGTGATTCCTTTTGGTAGTAATATTTGGAAGGACTTGTGAAGAAAGAAAATTACTTTCTTGAGTAGGAATCCTTTTATTACTAGGATTTGATTTATTGTTCCCTATAAATACATGTGATAGCCTAGAGACAAATTGTAACATCTGAAAATATTAGAGAGAATATTTTGGCTTGGTAGCGCCCCCGGACGTAGTTGTTGTTGCAACGAACCGGGTTAACAATTCTTGTGTGTTCCTTTGTGTGTGATTTATTTTTCGTGTGTGTTACATCTTATTATTCCTCCTAGCTCGGTCCGTTTTCCGCTGCGCAAGAACGTGATTTTCACAACAGTTTCATATACACATCTTCTTCCAAATCACCATTTAAAAATGCCGTTTTGACATCCATTTGATGGATCAATAGATTCTGAATAGCTGCCAAAGCTATCAGTAATCTAATGGTAGTGATACGAGCAACCGGTGCATAGGTATCAAAGTAATCGATCCCTTCCTTTTGTCTAAATCCTTGGATTACCAATCGAGCTTTAAACTTGTCAATTGTTCCATCGACTTTCATCTTCTTTTTGAAGATCCATTTGCACCCCAAAGGTTTACAGCCTGGTGGTAAATCAAACAAGACCCATGTATTATTTTCCACAATAGAACCAATCTCATTATCGATGGCTTCTTTCCAAAAACCAGCGTCTCGAGATTTTATTGCTTCATCATAGGTTCTTGGATCCTTCTCTATACTATAACAGTAAGAGTATTGAGATTCAATTTGATCTCTTGATCCCATAACTAAATATAGTTGAAAATCAGAACCATATGATTTAGCTTTCCTTGCTCTTTTACTTTTACGAGGTTCGGGTGTCTCACTTGGTACCTCAATCAAATGATCATTCATTTGAGATTCAGCCGAAATACTTATCAATTCTTAACTTAATGGTGAATAAATATTCAACCAAAGCAAGTAGATCCGCATACTCACAACACATTATTAAATGCGTGGCTATGCATTTGAACATACTCACAACGCATCTAATGATGGTGGCTATGTTCAAAATGGGATAATCTTACATTAAGAATTGAAAGCCTTTCGAAATATTACATTTTCCACCGAGCATGCCATTATGAAGAATTGATAACAACAGAAGTCATATAAACAGAACTATGAATTTTATTTAAATTCAACATAAACATCCCATTATTATAATAACCAAATCCTACAAATACACAAGACTTCGATAAGATATACTTATCGGATTAATACACTTGTTTATAACCACACTTGTTCAAGACAGGACCAGAAATTAAATTCTTACGAAGTTTAGGTACATATAAAACATTAAACAAAGAAATAGTTTTTCCCGAACTGAATTCCAACACCACACTTCTTTTCCTTGAATAGGAGCGGAATGGTCATCACCCATGTAAAGAACAGATCCGTCTTCCATTGGTTCATATGTCTTAAACCAATAACGATCTTTACAAACATGAGTTGTGGCCCCGGAATCAATCCACCACGCAATAGCATCATCCTTGGTTTTGAGAATGGTCCTTAGACCCCTTTCCCGAACCACTTGTGCTTGCGCCTTTCTTGTTGTTTCCAACACGACAATCCTTCTTAAAGTGACCAGATTTGCCACACTTCCAACATGCCAATTTAGGCTTCTTGTTGGAACCAGAACCATTGTCATTGAAACTACGTTTCTTTCCTTTGTTTTTATTGTTTCCACCCTCAACAATCATATTGACCGAGGGTCCAGCAACTTCATTTCCTTTGCCTTTGTCATCCTCTTACGCCCTAAGAGATTCCTCTATGCGCAAGTGACTACCAAGTTGAACCAAAGACAGATCGTCTTTACCATGTTTCAAAGTGTGTTTGAAATCCTTTCAGGAGGGAGGCAACTTATCAATCACACTTGAAACCGATATTGACTCATCCATCTTCAACCCATGTTGTGTATATTGTCCAAGGATTCTAAGGAGTTCATTGAACTGTTCCATGACAGGTCTTGAATCGACCATCTTGTAATTATTAAAATTACTCACAAGGAACTTCTTACTAGAAGCATCCTCTGCCATGTACTTGGATTCAAGAGAATCCCATAACTCTTTAGCAGATTCCTCATTTTGATAGATGTCAAATAGAGAATCAGACATACCGTTTAATATGTGTCCTCTGCAGATGTAGTCATCGTTCTCCCACTTTGATCTACGTCTGATTGCTTCCAAGTTGTCATCTTCAAGCAGTTCCGGAATAGGGGTAGATAGAACATACACCACTTTTAATGTTGTTAAAAGGTAGTGCATCTTCTTCTGCCAATGCCTGAAGTCTTGTCCTTCAAATTTGTCTAGCTTTCAAAACTTTGTCGTCATCTCCTTCAAAGTACTTCCACCAGCCATGAGTATCACAAATACTTTATTCGTTTGTAGGGGAAATAGGGTCTTGATCTTGATACTAAGGCCGGATATGTGATTGAATCGTGTATAATCCACTTTCCGAATAAAGTATTTCGACCCTTAATGCCTGGGTTACACAAAATCTTTATTGAGATAAGACAATCACGCAATTTATTTCTAGGCAAAGAGAACAAATCTAAAACTAGAGAATTGTTTGCTTTCGTTATATTGTTGTATCACTCTTGTATGTTATGTGTTTCATGTATGTACAACTGAGATCAATCTCTGTATATATACAGATGGAGAGGTATCAGTAAAAGGGTACAATCAAAAGACACGACTTTAGCCAAGCAATGTGTCTTTTCATTTTGAACTGGCACCTCTTCAGGAACTGCTCGGCCGAGTCAAGGGACTCGCTCGGCCGAACACACATGCCCATAGGATTTTGCCAAGCTGCACGGCCGTGTCATTTGAACTGCACGGCCGTGTTGTTCATACTGCTCGGCCGAGCAAGACTCTCCAGAAACTTGGCCAATCTGCTATGCTCTGCTCAGCCGAGTCAAGGACTCTGCTCGGCCGAGCACATCAGCAAAATGTGCTACCCTTTAACTTTTACTTCTTTATCGAGGTTGACTTCGTTTTAGCTCAAACGAGTGTGTACTCCACACTTTCCCTTACTCGTATCCGAGTCTAATACGAATCTCATTGATCTCTTAGTAAATCACCATTACAATAAAATAAGTTGATGATACTAAAATCACCAACATAATCAACATGTTAGACAAACCGAGACAATGAAAGCATACCTGAAGCTTTTCAAATGCTGAAATTGTAGTAGATTTTTCAAGTGACTCATCATATGATTCTTCATCAACCTGTAGGAGGAAACATGTTCTTAGAAATACAAGTAGGCAATAGTGAAACCTTTAGAAAGATAGCCATTTAGGGTAGAAACAGCTTAAACTTGACATACATTAACACCGCCCATTACTTGTCCTTGAATGAACTCAATCTGGTCCTCAAAGACATAACTGTACAAGAAAATGCAGCAAATGTAGCAAATTAGGGCACGTGTATGAATGATCAAGTTTCCTCCATGATAATGCAGCAAATGTAGCAAATTAGGGCACGTGTATGAATGATCAAGTTTTCTCCATGATAACCAAAAGATAGATTACCCAAATAATGTGAATTATGGCTTGTTTATATAGGCATAGCATTGTAGAATCCTTGTTGGATAAGAAAGCGTGTGAGAGGTGGTTATAATCCTAGGAGGATTATAACTGTTCACAGTCCTTATTTGAGTAGGATTATATTATATATTCTACACGTGCGCCTTGGAGGCGGGCTCCTCGTCGTAGGTGGCTTGGTCGGTCTAAATTGATCCGAGGAAAAGAGTTGTGAGGGATAGGGAAGCCCCTTTCCTTGTTTTGTTGACAACCGAGGAGGGACTCCTCGTCTTCAAAGGAGGCATTTCTCGGCCTTGATGGATACCTTGCTCGGCATATGTGATTATGCCTCGTCGGCATGCAATTTTGTTGGGCCTTAGTCATTATTTGCTCTGCTATGTCTAGGTCGACATAGTGGGAATGACGAGGAACCATGACGAGAAAAGGTAGGGAAAGCCCACTTCATTTGTCGTAATTGAGATTAGTATAAATTATATTTTGGGACCAATACATTGGGTCTTGCCCATCCTGATCCACGTTCATACATCGGTTTATACGTTCAGGATGCAAAATCATATCAACAAACCATTAGTAGCACCAAGTTCGACTTGTTTCCCTTACTTTGTTGCAGCTTCATTTGCCTGAACTCCCCTTGAAGTGAAGATTTCTCTCCCTTGATTGGTATCATATAAATATCCAATTCTCCTTTTTTGGAGTCTCCAGAAAAGCTTGTAGGGTAACCAGATACATCCACAGAAACATTAGAAGAAACTTCTTACGAATGATGGTCTGAATTTCAGAGTGAGAAGTAAAAAAAGTATGAGAGAGAGAGCATTACTTGGACATGGAAACAGGAGAATAGCCAAGTGTCATAGCTCTAAACTTTATAATTCCAACGGGGTAAGAAACATTCAAAAATCAAATGTTACCTAAATATTACTCCATTCATATTTTGTTTGTATATGTACCTGGACAAAAACTTTTGAAATATATTGCTAACTAAAACATAAATAGCCAAAACTTTGATGAAAAAGTAGGATTTGAGTTGCAGTTTTTATAATTAAAGCGTGTTCTGATTGGTTTTGACCTGCCCATTACCTACCCCACCCAACTTGATTCCTGAATACAAAGTTAATATATATGACATGTATTTAATGTTTTGTTAAATTGTATATTTTTATTTGTGTTTATGGGTGAGATTTTGATATACAATATTGGGCTTACACATAAATCAGGCCTATGAGTTAAGGATGCAGGTCGGGTTTGGTTAAGGAGAAATGCCCTCAAACCCGACCCGTTGACATCACTACATAGTATAGTATGCCTAACTTTTTTTCCAAGTGATCGTTGCTCCTAGATTTATGATAGCTCTATGATATACATGAGCAGCAACATACCAACACAATCTAGATCCCTCAAAGAATCTTAGAACAAACACTTACTATTAATTTTTGTATTCGGAATGACCCTCAATCTAAACTTCAAACAAGTGATCACATTGATATATTATGCATTAATGTAGTATGAATGCATTTTTCTTTTTCTTTTTCTTTTTCTTTTTATTTTTCTTTTTCTTTTTCTTTTTATATGTTTTTGTAATTTTATATAATATACACTATGCAAATGTGAAGACAGATATCCGCATATTTGCGCGATTATTTAAAATGACGCACAAATCAAGAGACTTTATTAGGATAGAAATGCTCTCGAAGATAATGATCTTAGTGAAAATATCAGTCAATTGATTGTTAGTACTAACGAATTCAAAGCTAATGACATTCTATTCGACAAAATCTTTAATGAAGTAATGTCTAACAACAATGTGCTTAATACGGGAATATTGAATAGATTTTTTGATATATCCATGGCTCTCATAGTATCACAAAATACGATTAAATTTGAACTTTTATATTCATAGTCATTGATCGTTTAGTTCATCCAAAAAAGGAGTTGATTACAACCAACTGCCACATAAATTCATAGTCATTGACATCTTGTTTTCAATATGCGATCACAATTAAAAAAATGATGTGAAATATCTGTAACTCATAGAGACGGTTCCTAGATCAACAATAAGATATTTCAACCCTAAAGTCTATTTGTTTTACATGTTAAATAACACCTAAGCAAGCAAGACACTCATAAGATTAGGTATAATGAGTGCGGGTATTCATGGTCCGGTTTGATTTGATTTTTGCTAAAAACAAAAAAATCAGGATAATACCAATACTTCAGTTCTTGGAAATTTTGGAACAAGGACCAAAACAATACATGCAAGAACCAATATTTTGTGTTTAGATATATTTTGTGTTTAGATATATTTTGTGTTTTAGGTAAAGACTCAAGGAAGGAAAGGACTCTTAGTGATAAGGAAAGTAGGATCCGGATTTGCAAGGAAGAGATTGAATCATTGTCAAAGAAGGATTGCTTGACCACCTATAAAATGAAGACGTCCGCCTCCATTATTTGTTGCTGATTTCACGAGAGCAATAGAGAGATTATACATTGAGTGTTTTTCTTGTTTCTTAAAGATCAAAGCTTGAGCCTTTAAGATTGTTTTAGTGTTTGATTGTTCTTAGATTAGAACTCCTTTGGTCTTTTCGTTTAGATTGTTTTTCTTTTCATTGTATTCGTTTACTGTGCAACTTGTTCTCTAAACAAGGTTGCAGTTTTATGAAAAGGTTTCCAGCAAGAAATTCTAGCTGAAGTGTCTAAATTCCGCTGCATTTTAATTATGTTTATTTAAGTTATTTCTGAAAAAAAGTTGTTTGATCTGTTGTGCTGACACTTGTGTGAACAACTGTACACACGAGTCTTTGCACAAGTGGTTACAGTCCTAGGTACAATTCTTTCAATTGGTATCAGAGTCTTCTCTCGACTCAATTGAGATCGATCCTTGAAAGTAGCCATTATGGATTGTCACCATAACCATAACCATAACAAACCGCCTACCCTAAATGGTTCAAACTATACCATTTGGAAGGTCAAAATGATTATGCTCATTAAATATATTGATTATCGAGCTTGGGTTAGTCTGATTAATGGCTACACTCCTCCCTTGATTGAAATTACCCCATCTTCATCTGATGGCAAAGGAGAGAAAATTTATGGGCCTAAGCCCATAGAAACTTGGACAATGGAGGAAATTTCTCTTGCAAACTATAACGCCAAGGCTATGGGAGAAATCTCTAACCATATGGATCCTCATATGTATAGTTTATTCTCTAATCAAACCGTTTCCAAAACAGCTTGGGACATTCTCCAACTTCACTGTGAAGGACCAACTAGTGTCAAAAAAAAACTAAGCTAAGGACTTTAATGACCAAGTTTGAAACTTTAAGGATGGGAGAGAATGAAACCATAAAAGAGTACTCAACCAAAATTTTGGACATATCAAACGAGTCTTTTTCTTTGGGTGAATCTATATCCAATGCAAGACT
This sequence comes from Adenophora triphylla var. japonica, assembly GCA_022495995.1. NCBI lineage: Eukaryota > Viridiplantae > Streptophyta > Magnoliopsida > Asterales > Campanulaceae > Adenophora > Adenophora triphylla. The sequence goes on from JAFEMH010003438.1 coordinate 170,024, forward strand.
CGTAAGTAAAGTACTAAGAACTCTCCCAGAAAAGTTTAATATTAAGATTTTTGTTATTGAGGAAACTCAGGATGTCCAAACTGTTGGACTTGATGTAATCTTGGGTATTCTAACCAACTTTGAGTTGAATCTTGAGGTACAAGAAGATAGCAAAGCAAATTCAATTGCTTTTGCAAGTGCCCTCAAAGTATCTCAGGATCTTGTTTAACTGTCCAAAGATATTGATGAGTCAAATATGGGAGAAGATGAGTGTGCCTTGATGTTGGTATAATGCCCTAGGCGTTTAGTTATGTTTGACTTATACTAAATACCGCTATGTAATCGTCTTTATCATTTATTATAGAGAAAGTTTATTTGTTTCATTATATGTTTACATATTTATTATATTGAACTGCGTCCCTAGTTATTATGAATAACTAGTATAAGTTGGTAATGGATAATCATGGAGATGATTATATGCATGTGATGCACATTACACTTATGGATACTTGCTAGAGAACAAGTATTGGACATGACCTATCGATGAGATTTATGACACGGTCAAAAGTCATCTATGTCATGATTAAATCTCATGATAGTCGTGTTATTGAATCCTTTGTACCTAAGATTATCATTGTCTTCCACATGATGAACATTATGTTTCATGTAGTCTAACACTATCTTTAATAGGATATCAATAAGGGCTATGTTGGCACAATTGAATTCTTGTAGGGAAGAATGATAAGTCAAGATGGGATTTATCCCTCTCGTTGAGAGAGATGTTTGCCTGGGCCCTCGATGAATAGTGTTGATGAAATGTGTGGCCACTCTCAAGAGATTTGATAGAGATCAAATGCACTTGGATTATCAACATATTCGGAATCGATAAAGCATTGAACATTGTGAGTTGACATGGACCATGACTCATGTTCAATTTGACATCGTGGATAAAGGGATTATGACATTTGATCTATCGAGGAATCAAGCTTTGATGTTATATTTAATTGGGTGGACATAATGACTTGCTAGAGATCACTTATGTCTTGTGAGGTTGATGTTTCAACTCACTACCAACATAAAATATAATTCCTAATGGGTCACACACAAAGAACGAATTGATTCTGGCTTTATTATGGATCTGTTGAGATGGGCGACCGCCGAGGTTGGTCATGGGCGACCGCCGAGGTAGGTTTAGGCAACCGCTCACAATGGTTTGTGAAACCAATGTAAAACCTCTGTACATGTGGGCGACCGCCGAGGCAAGTATGGGCGACCGCTCACACTTGGCTTGGGAGACCGCTGATGAGGCATGGGCGACCGCTCTGGTTGGTTTACGAAACCAAAAGAAAACGCTGTACAACTGGGCGGCCGCCGAGAGGCAAGTGGGCGACCGCCCAAACCTGTTTTCAGCAATCCGTTTTTGCTTGGAAAAGGACTCTTCTCCCTAAGGGTTAGGGATTTATAATAAGTATAAATAAGATCCTTTTGCCCCAGCAATTACATACGAAAATTTAGGTTTTAGAAACACAAATTAGTTGATTTTGATTAAGAATCAAAGATCAAAACTCCATAGATTCATTCCATAACAAGCCATTGATTATTGAAAGGTGTTTCAATAATCCGAGGATCATCTAGCAATCCTACAAGAAGCGTTCTTGGTTCGTTCGCGTGTGGATTACCATTAGAGGGAGGTTACTTTATCTCCTAAAGCTTGAAGATCTCCATTGTTGATTCATCACCAAGGTAGAACAAGGAAGAATAAGAAGATCCAAGTTTCATCAACAAATTCAAAGGTTGAATTTTGAGATTCGTTTTTGAACAAACATAAATCGCATTCAAGGTATGTAAATCTATTTCATATGTTTCTAATCTCTTCATGCTAGACGGATTCAAGGCAAAGGTTTTGTTGTTTTTCAAAGTTTTTCCGCTGCGTTTGTAACCCCAAAACCCAACAGTGGTATCAGAGCCAGGTTTATCATGATTAGGATTGAAATTGGCATGCTAGATTTAATTTGATTAAATGCTTTACATGCTATATGAAATTGATCTATGATTTTATGTGTGTTGTTTTGAGAAAAACAAGTATATGTTATATGCCATGATCATGATTTATAATTGATTAATATGATTAGTCTTTTACATGGGTTATTGATCTATTTAATATGATTAATATTTTGTGAAGCCCTATGTTCATGATTATGTACACATAAGTTTCATGTTACAACCATGCGATGTTTGTTGTTATGTGTAAAACCTTCTAAATATTTAGGTTTTATGCCACCCCTTGATTAGAACACTTGAGAAATTTTAGGGTATTTTGATGTAGTTTTGAATCAGTTAGGTGCATCATTATATCTTAAATTGTGATCAATATGAGATAATGGTTGATGTAGTTTTGACTCAGTTAGGTGCATCGTTCCATGTCTCATACGTTTGAAAAAGGTTTTGACTTAATTGGTGCTTTCAAATGAGATTTGACCCAAGACATAGATGAGATTTAAAACATGTTTTTTACATATGATGTCTAAGGAAATCTCATAAAAGATCTAAGAGTCATATGATATGATTGATGTTATCTACCTAAATAGCTTGATTTCGGGCATTGACTCAGTTAAACCAAAATTAAGTGAAATATGGATCTTAGCCCATTTTGATTATATGATATATGCTTGTATTTGAAGGTGTATAATTGAGTGGAAGTATTTATGAAATACATTATTTGCTCTTAGATGATAAATGTGTTGATACTTACGTGTTTCATTGTTTGCATATTTTATTGTAGAAATGGCAACTCACAATAATCAATCCTTGTCGTTGCGATCAGTCCTTGAGAAGGACAAGCTTGAAGAGAACGGTACAAACTATTCTGATTGGATCAGAAGCCTAAGAATTGTTCTAAGGCAAGAGAAGAAAATGTACGTTCTTGATGAACCCCTACCACCACCACCTGCTGCCAATGCTTCTAGGGCAGATAAGGATGCTCACAAGAAACATACTGATGATTCTAATGATGTGACATGCCTTATGCTTGCCACCATGTGCAAGGCTCTCAGAAGGACCTTAAGCACATGGAAGTTGCTTTTGATCTAGCCGAGCGCTTAAAGGAAATGTTCCAAGTGCAGGCTAGACGAGAGAGGTATGACGTGGTGAAAGCCCTAAATGCATGCAAGATGCAAGAGGGGCAGTCGGTTGATGCTCATGTCCTTAAGATGAAGGATTACATTGAGCGTCTGGAAAGGCTTGGAAATCCGATGAGTTTGGAACTCGCTACGGATATGATATTAAATCCACTGCCTGAAAGTTTTGGTCATTTTATAATGCACTATCACATGAGTGGCATGGATAAAAATCTCTCTGAATTGCATGCGATGCTTAAAACCACAGAGAAGTATATCAAGAAGCCCCGAACCGACAATGTGTTAATGGTTAACAAAGGTAAAGGGTTCAAGAAAGATGGCAAAGGTAAGACAAAGGTTGCCGTTGCCGGAGAGGCTCCAAAAGTTTCTCAAAAGGATGCGATTTGATACCATTTCCAAGAGGTTGGTTATTGGAAGCGTAATTGCAAGGCTTATAAGGAAGGCCTAAAGGCGAAAAAGGGCAATGTGATTGCTTCTGATTCAGGTATCTATATGATAGATATTTTCATTTCTATTTCTAGTTCATGGGTATTAGATACCGGATGTGGATCTCACATTTGTTTAAATGTGCAGGGACTAAGGAATAGGAAGCTACTCAGACAAGGTGAAGTTGACCTACTTGTCGGGAATGGAGCAAGAGTTGTTGCATTAGCCGTAGGGACATATGATGTAACTTTACCTAGTGGGCTAGTTCTTGTTTTGAACAATTGTTACTATGTTCCTGATTTGAGTAGAAATATTATTTCCGTTTCCTGTTTAGATAATGAGGGGTATAATTTTCTATTGAGAATAAGAAGTTTTATATTTATTTAAATGATATGCTCTATGGTATTGCAAATTTATTTAATGGCCTTTATGTTCTTGATCTTGATGAGAAATAAAATAATGTTGAAAATATTTATCATATGGACAAGAAGTCTAAATCGAATGACGTGAACAACACGTTCATGTGGCATTGCCGGCTTGGTCATATAAACGAGAAACGCATTTCTAAACTCCATAAGGATGGTATGTTAGACTCACATGATTATGAATCATATGAGATATGCGAGTCTTGTTTATTGGGAAAAATGACCAAACCACCCTACACTAAGAGTAGTGAAAGGGCTAGTGACTTGTTGGGCCTAATACATACCGATGTATACGGACCAATGAGCAGGATTGCTAGGGGAGGATTTCGGTATTTCATTACGTTCACCAATGACTTATCTAGATATAGCCAAGTTAGAAGTTTTACTCACAAAGAAATATATGGAATGTGAAAAATATAAAATAAATCTTGATAAAGAAACAGAAACTCTAATAAAGCTGAATACTGGTAAAGCTAAGTTAGAAGAGGTTTTGAAAATGGGTAACTAAGGAAAATTAGGAATTGGCTATGGAGATACTGTTTTTTGTGTAAGAAGGAGGAGTCACTTCAAAAGTTCAAAAGGCGAAAACTATCTCCTCCACCAAGCTTGAATATACTGCTAAAAGCAGATAATACAAGAAGAGGAGGTAAGTTTGCCATCATTGCTTTGCTCCTGGTCACATTCGACCATACTGTTACAAACTAAAACAGGAACTGGGTTTCGAAAATGTGCGTGGACACTTGGGCAAACAGTTGTATGCACAACCAAACACACAATAGTACACATAATCCAAAGATGGAAGGAAAATTGCCTGGGTGTGAATGTGTGCCCCAAATTTTTGTGTATTGGAAATTCACGCGAGTTTGAAGACATCCGATTTAATTTGAAAAACGGAGTCGCCACGCCATTTTGATTACCTCAAAACTTTGAAAAAAAGGTTTTATGGGTTCGGAGGTTAAGTTACCCCTTGGGAAGAACGGATCGTCGTTCACCCAAGGTGCCTTGCCGGAGCAAGTCTCCCAAGATCCCATTAATCGTGCTTGCTTGCGTGCTTTCTTGTGTGCATGTGTTTGAAAATAAAAGGGAATGTCCCAAGTCGTCTTCCGGACGTACAAACCATTTATTAATTGTCGCTCGAGATTTCTTGGATTTTATGTATTCGGGATTATGATCCCGTCCTCATCTTGGACTTGTGATCATTGCATTTTTAACCTCGGGACTTGCATGATCGAGAGAATGACTCTCTTTATAGTCAAAGATGAGGTTCTTCAGAAAAGGAGGGTCCTTAGCCCATCAATCCTACACTTTAAGATGGTCGAGCTCATATAGATGCTTCATACTCATCTTAAGTGATAATCGGAGATATAGGTTTAAGGTTGTCCCTTTCTAAAGAAATTATGAAACCTTTATGGAAGGAACGATGTAAAGATAGGATCTTTTACACCGGTCCGTTCCAAGGTTGCTAATGGGGACATGGGGGAATGCATGTAAAAATGACATTTTTAGTGAAAAGATGACATTTTTGGGTTGCAAAGGATGCATTTGATTTAAAGAAAGGATGTTTATTTGCAAAGGATGCATAAAGACATGATTTTTATGCAAAGGATGCATTTTTATGAAGAAATTGGAATTTGAATATGCAAAGGATGCATGAAGATTGTATTTTGAAAAGCATAGGATGCTAATTTGGGATAAAGATATGATCTTTAATGCAAAGGATGCTTGAAAAAGATTTCATATGCAAAGGATGCATTTTTATCATAAAGATTGGATTTTTATATGCAAAGGATGCATGAAGATGATATTTTTATTGAAAAATGGGTTTTTTAGGTGCAAAGGATGCACCTTTGATTCAAAAGATTACATCTTTAATGGCAAAGGATGCCTAATGCATGCTAAGGGGGAAAGGGGGTATAAAGATATGAACTTTAATCTACCAAGTCCCAAGCAAGATAATAACAATTATATGAAATGCAATGAGCAATTAGGATCACATAAAGCAATTAGGATGCAAGGTTAGGGTGTGCGAGGTTACCAATTGCTTCCTCTTCTTCTTTGGACGGAGCTAGGAGGAGGAATTGATCTTGGGATCTTCAAGGAGGAGGGAGGTGGCTTCTTGGCCTTCTTCTTCACCTTCTTAGACTTCCAGCAGCTCTTGGGAGGATTTTCTTCGTATTATATGTATGTGATGGTATTGTTGTTGTTGTTAAAATGGGTAGAGGAGGGCTCTATTTATAGGCAGTCTGGATAAGGCTAATGAAGCCGTGCGGCCAGAGACCTCGAGCTAATGCAGCCGTGCGACATTATCCCTTGTGACTCAGCATGTTTCTAGAACCATGCAAGGTGGCAAATTCTAGAAGTTTTCCCAATTAAGAAAAACGTGTTTCTTAATTAGGAAGCTTCCCTTTCAGTCCATATATGATTTGGAACTGTTCCGGAATATTTCCGGAACACTAGGAAGGTCCGGGGAATTACCGGGAAACTTACCGAAATTGCCGGGAAATTTAACCGGAAGGCATGAGCCAGATTTGGGTACTTACACTGGGTAATAAAGGAAACCATGAACTGTCAGGTAGCCTTCACCTCTCTTAATAGCAGTGTGGAAGGGTTCTGTTATTTTGACAGTGACTGCTCTCGCCATATGACTGGGGCACGTGAAAATTTCAATGATTGCGCACCATTCAAAGGTGGGAAAGTCAACTTCGGTGGAGGAGCTCAAGGTAAAGTAATTGGCAAAGGTACGTTGAATGTATGAGGTTTGCCTAAGTTACACAATGTCCTACATTTTAAAGGACTTAAGACAAATCTGATAAGCATAAGACAACTCTGTGATGATGACTTATTTGTTAAATTCGACAAGTCCAGATGTGAAGTTTTTTATAACAAAAATGAGTGTATTTTAACAGGTGTTCGATCCTCTGATAAATGATACAAGGTTGGTAGAAATGTGTCATGTTTCTCCACTAAAATGGACGAGACTACAATCTGGCACCAAAAGCTTGGTCATGCGAGTGAAAGAAAAATCAGAGACTTAATTAACTTTGGGGCAACAAAGGATTTGCCCAAACTGGACTTGAAGAAACTAAGTGTGTGTGGATCATGTCAAAAAGGGAAACAAACTAAATCTAGTCATAAGAAGGTTCAAAATTGTGGAACCTTAAGATGCCTTGAATTGATTCACACTGACCTAATGGGTCCAATAGAAGTGGAAAGCATGTCTCGAAAAAAAAACTGTTTTGTGTATGTGGACGATTTTTCTAGATATCCATGGGTAATTTTTTTAAGGGAAAAGTCCAACACCAATGATGAATTTAAAATTTGGTACAAAAGGGTCAAAAACTTATATGGTTTAAAAGTCATTAGAGTAAGATCTGATCATGGTACTGAGTTTGAAAATGCTACTTTTTCTTCATTTTGCGATTCAAAGGGGATTACTCACGAGTTCTCAGCCCCCAAAACCCCTCAACAAAATGGGGTAGCAAAAAGGAAAAATCGCACATTACAAGAGATGGCTAGAGTGATGTTAAGCTCTAAAAATCTATCCATAATTTTTTGGGCAGAAGCTGTGAAGACAGCATGTCATGTGGGGAATCGTGTCTTTCTACGAATTGGAAGTACCATGACTCCCTATGAGATCTTACTTGGAAAGAAACCCACGGTCAAATACTTTCATGTTTTTTGGTGTATTTGCTACATCTTGAATGACCATGAGTATCTCTCTAAATTTGATTCCAAAAGTGACAAAGCCATCTTCATTGGATACTCAACTAATAGTAGGGCATTTAGAGTGTATAATCTCAAAACCAAAACTGTCATGGAATCCATAAATGTTGTTTTTGATGATGCTATTTGTTTTGGCAAAAAACATTCAACAATGAAAGAATTTGAAACAAAGCTAAGAAGGGTGCAATGGAATATAATTGGTATAACAATGAAACTAGGATGGCTCGATCATGTAACGAGGAAAACCCTTGAGATAACTGTCTCGCCGGCACAAAACCTCGGGAGGTGATTATGAGCACCTACCTTCCCAAACAATTGTATTAATATCTTTGAATTACAAGAGATGAAGCTATGGCAGATTACAAACTGTATGTGAACTGTGTGTGAGTGAAGCGTGTGTTTCTGTGTTATGTTTTTGTGTTCCAGCCATGAGCTTATAAATAGAAAAGAAAATAACATAAAAATAAAATCCTAACAAACTCCCCTATAATCTCGGCATGTTATCTTCATCTTGACTTGGTCTTGCAAACCGTTGAAGGGAGTCCACTGAACATATTTTTTCCCACGTTCTTTTATCCCTGTAATTAAATATAACAGAAATAAATAATGAATTAATTAAGTAAATAATGTTTACCTTGTTTACGAATGTAAAGATGTCGACATGCTGATAACAAATCGAGATGCAGCAATCCTGAATTTTACCCATAACAATTATCCCCAAAAAATTGTCTTTTAAATGAATTTAAAAGGTCAGTTCTTTCTACTTCTTTCTAGAAGCTATGCAGTTAATTAAATAGAGAGATACGTGGCGGTTGAGGAGTTAATCCCCACTTAATTAGTGTAACCACTCCCAAGATCTAGGGTTTTTAACCGAGTTGCTTTTCACTTTCTTCTCCACTTTTTCCAATCGCTTTCATCCATCCTCTTCTTCACGGCGGTGATTCTCCCTTGAAGGTAAAATATTTCCCTCTATTTTTATTCCTTTTGCTTTTTCAAAAAATGGTTAAATCGAAAAAGGGCAAAGCCTCGAAAAATCCTCTGAGTTCGAACGAGGATGGGGGTTTTTCGTGTGAAGGATTGTTGGCAAAACTAGATGAAGAAATCTGTGTTTTCAACAATGACTTGATTGAATCTATCAAAGATCGTCACTGCTTCCCGGATTCTACCATCTTTAGGCCCTTCGATGTTTTCCTTAGGGTCTTGATCGAATTTTTGGCTTTTGCTGGGTGTTGATACTGCTAAGGTAAAAATGAACACTCTTGAGGAAAGGAATAGGAAGTTGGTGCTGGAGGTCATTCAGGTCAAGAAACAGAGGGAGGCCTCAACTAAGAAAAATGAAGATCTACTAGGTATGGCCCTTCCCATTTGAAATTAAAATTCAAATGATGGAGGAGTTCCATGTTGGGAAGCATACAGAGTGGAATGTTGAGCAACAATGTTCCCTCTTGAAGGCTTTGGATGCTAAGGGAGAGGAGGTAGGAGAAGGATCTTCAGCAGCTAAGGGTGATGATATCTTCGAAGAAGGAGCAGCGACAACATCAGTGGCAGTAGCCACCCCATAAAGTAGATAAGAAAATGTTTCTTTTTGTTGAAAAACTTTTTTGGTTTTGAAAACATTGGTTTGAATTGGGCTGTGCCCCAAAGACAATTTGGTTTGTAATCGGCCCATAAGGGCCAAGACAATTTGTTTTTTAAGTGTTGGGTTGGTCCAACACTTTTATGCTTTCTGTAGGAAAACTTTTGCTAGGGTTTTGGTAAAAACTTTCCCCAAGTATTTTCGTGAAAAAATAATTTTAGGAGGTTGATATGTTAACCTCTTCGTAGATGGTAACAACTTGCGAGTGGATGTAGAAATTCTTTACAATCACTTAGATTGACATGTAAATGTCAATAACCGTTTGTTCGTAGATGACACGTATGTGTCATAACCAATTGTAAAAATCTTAGGGTCTAACTCATTGATTGAGTGGAGATGGGTAATTCGTATATATTAAACATACGGGCCCACCACACACCTCAATCAAGGTTGACATCGTGCGCTCCAAGCGGGGTGTTTAAACCCAAATGAGATGAAAGAAAGTAATTTCTTTAAAGTTTAAACCTTTGAAGGGATTAAGTACCTTAAACGGAGGTGAGATGGCCAGTCTCAAAACGGTTGTTTTCACGAGGATTTGGAATGAATTTGAGACTTCTGATTTAAGATGTCAACTTCTTTTAAAATAACAAGTTAATGAGAGATTTCGACATCTTTTCTGATGTCACATTTTATTTGATAAAAGAAAGTAAAAGAGCGATAGAACTATAAAAATACTTTTTAAACAAAAAGAAAGAGAAAGTTTCGTACCTGATTTAAGATGTTAAGTTTTTGGAAGGATACTAACATCTTAGTTAACCAACGAGTTTTATTCAAATGCTTCTTGCTTCCTTGCAAAACAGAAACATGTTAGGGGTGGGCGTTAGCTTAGCTAACGCCCCTCCGATGCTTAAGTCAGTAATCACTTCAACAAAAATAGAAAAATGAAATACTTTTATTTGAAAAGAAAATGGTAAGGATCGTACCTTGATTTTATATGCATGGTAAAGTAATCGCGGAAACTTACATAAAGTAGGATTTGAGGTGAATGGCATTCCAGCTTCTGGAATCCTTGCTCCTTCAAGGGTTGACAACCAATATGAGCCTTTGCCTGCTTCAGCATCTACTAGGTATGGCCCTTCCCATTTGGGAGCCATCTTTCCAGCATTGGGCTCTCTTGTATTCTGAAACACCTTTCGTAGGACTAGATCACCAACTTGGAATTTTCGTAATCTAACATTTTTGTTGTAGGATCTAGCAATCTTCTGTTGATATACTGCTATCCTGATCTTGGCAAAGTCCCTTAGCTCGTCAATGGTGTCTAGATCATGGCTCAGGTTGGTATCATTATGCTAGGGTGTCAACATCTTGAATCTGGCAGTGGGGACGACAACTTCTGCCGGGATGACTGCTTCTGCTCCAAATACTAAGGAATAAGGGGTTTGGCCTGTCGAGTTCTTTGGTGTGGTTCTATCTGCCCAAAGGACAAATGGAAGCTCCTCTGCCCATCTTCCTTTCTTTTGATCTAGACTCTTCTTTAGGTTATTGATGATTATTTTGTTACTTGATTCTGCCTGGCCATTAGCTTTAGGATGCACAGGTAAGAATGTCACCATCTTTACTCCCCACCTAGCAAGGAAATCCTGCGTCTTCTTGCTGATAAACTGAGAGCCGTTGTCACATATTATTTCAGAGGGGATGCCAAACCTACTAAATATATTTCTCTTAATGAAGGATATGACTTCTTTATCACGAACTTGCACGTAGGATTCAGCCTCAACCCATTTAGAGAAATAATCAGTCATAGCAAGCAAGAATACTTTTCCTCCAGGAGCTTTAGGCAATTTTCCCACTATATCCATTCCCCACCTCATGAACGGCCAAGGAGAGAGGATTGGATGAAGCAATTCTGCGGGCTGATGCAAGATGTCGCTATGCCTCTGGCAGGAATCACATTTCTTAGCAAAGATGGCAGCATCTTGGCGCATTTTTGGCCAGTAATAACCCATTCTTAGAGCCTTTGTATATAAGCTTCTGCCCCCAGAATGGTTACCACATGATCCTTCATGTAATTCTCTTAGGACTTTATTGGCTTTGTCAGCTTCAAGACATCTCAAATATGGACCTGCAAAGGATTTCTTAAACAACATATTATCTATTAATACAAATCTTGAAATCCTTACCCTGAATGCTCTAGCATTCTTTTCTTCATCCGGGGTGGTACCATCTTGAAGGTATATAATTATTGGCGCCGTCCAAGATATCTCCATCTGATTATCGGGGGTGTCATCGTCCGTGCAGAATAGTTCTAACCTTTCCACAGCAGGTATGTCAACATGTATGATTGGTATATTGGTATGAGATAAGCTCTTGAAAGCTGATCCAATATTGGCCAATGAATCTGCTTGAGAGTTCTCCTCTCGGGGTATTTGTTCAAAAGAGAAGATTTAAAATTTGCTTGCCAAAATTTTCACGATGCCCAAATAAGCTGTCATCTTGGCATTTTTTGCTGCATAGGAACATTTAAAATGATTTAAAAGTAATAATGAATCACTATATACCTGTATTGCTTTAATGTTCATGTCTAGAGCTACGGTCAGGCCCACGATTAAGGCTTCGTATTCTGCTTCATTATATATTCGTGGCTTTAAAATCACAATTAATGGCCTGGGGTATGATGTCCCCTTGTGGTGACTTTAGGACAACACCTAGCCCTGTGCCCCTCATATTAGAAGCACCATTCGTGAATAGAGTCCACTTCCTCAGGATATCCCCATCTTGGAGTTGTTGGACTTCAAGTTCTACTTCTGGTTGCATACTTGGACTAAAGTCTGCCACAAAGTCTGCAAGTGCTTGTGATTTTATTGTTGTTCTAGGTTCATACTTGATGTCATAAGTGCTTAGTTGAACAGACCATTTGGCCATCCTTCCTGACATTTCTAGTTTTCTCATTACACTTTTTATTGGATAGTTAGTACGAATGACAATTATATGAGTTTCAAAATAATGCCTTAACTTAATTGAAGAAGAAATTAAAGCTAATATTAACTTTTCAAGGTGTGAATACCTGGTTTCCGCATCGAGCAATGTTTTACTTACATAGTATATTGGCTGATGAACGCCATCTTGATCACGGACCAGGACGGCACTAACTGCAGTTTCGGAGACAGCTAAGTAAACACACAATGGCTCACCTTCTTGAGGCTTTGAGAGTAGGGGAGGTGTTTGCAGGTACATCTTTAAATCTTGAAAGGCTTGCTTTTCAGTCCACTCGAATCTGGAATTTTTCTTCAAGATGTCGTAGAACGGCTTGCATCTGTCTCTGAGGATTTTGAGATGAATCGATTCAATGATGCCACTTTCCCTGCCAATCCTTGAACATCTTTTATGGATTTGGGCGACATTAGATTGATGATGGCTCTTATCTGCTCCGGGATTGCCTCTATCCCTCTTTATGTCACCATGTAGCCCAAGAATTTTTCGAACTTCATGCCAAAATTGCACTTTTCTGGGTTCAGCTTCATGTTGAACTTGTCCAGGATGTCAAATTCTTGAGTAAGATCTCGAACATGATCTTCAGCTTTCTTTGACTTTATCACCATATCATCGATGTATACTTCCATGGTGTCCCCAATCTGCTCTTTGAACATCATGTTGACTAGCCTCTGGTATGTGGCACCTGCATTTCTTAGTCCAAACGGCATTGCAATATAACAATAAATACATGTTGGAGTGATGAAGGCGGTGTCCTCTTGGTCGGATGGTTCCATCTGGATTTGCTGGAATCCTGAAGATGCATCCAAGAAAGTCAACACTTCATGCCCAGAAGTAGCGTCTACCAAAGTATCAATGTGTGGCAGGGGGAAAGGATCTTTGGTACAAGCTTTGTTTAAGTCTGTGAAGTCGACACAAACTCTCCATTTTCCGTTCTTCTTTTCTACCACCACCACATTTGCTAGCCATCTTGGGTATTCGACCTCTCTGTTCATCTTAGCTTTGAGCAATCTGTCCACTTCTTCCTGGATGATTATGTTCTTCTCCTGTGCGAACTTCCTTCTCTTTTGGTGGATCGGTCTGAAGGATGGATCGATGTTGAGTTTATGGGTGATGACATCTTTACTGATACCTGTCATATCTTCATGCTTCCAGGCAAAGCTTCTAATCCTGCTTTTCAAGAGGTTGATAAGGTCTTCTTCGATTTTTGCCGGAACATCTTGACCAACCAGCACCTTGAGATCTGGGTTTGAGGGGTCTAAAAGTATCTCTTTCAAGTCATGCTCCTTCGCCTCCAGAACCTCACGAGCCTTTCTCTGTAATTGCTATGCCATCTTAGGGGTTGTTGACGCCTTCATGGAAGTCATATAACATTATTTAGCCGATCGTTGATCATTGTAAACCTTGACAACTCCCAAGGTGTCGGCATCTTGACACATTGGTGATAGGTGGATGGCACAGCCTTCATTCCATGGATCCAAGGTCTTCCCGTAATCACATTGTAACACGTTGCACTATCAATCACGCGTAATCTCTCCATGGAATTGATACCTTCGACGTAAACCGGAAGTGTAATCTCACCTACCGTACTTTTGGTTTCTCCACCGAAACCCACGAGCACCGAGGTTCTTTTACAATTCCGTTCTTCGGGATCTTCATTTCCTTCAGGGCATCCAGCATAATGAGGTTCACAGAGCTGCCCCCATCTACTAGGATACGTCTGACCTTGCAGTTGGCTATCTGGAGTACAATGACCAAGGCATCATGATGTGGATCCATAACGTTGTCCCTGTCACTTTCTTCGAAGGAGATGACATCTTGGGATGTGAGCTGCGACATCTTGGAGGATCTCTCGGGTTTCTCATCCTTAGCTTGCTTGGCGAATCTCTTAGCTGCAAAATATGAAGTACCACAAATATCAGAACCACCACTAATAACGTTGATTACCTTTGTTACCGGTGGAGGAGATGGTGGTCTGGTTGCAATGGGCTCTTTGTTCTCCGTCTTGGTCTTGCGGTTCCCAAGGAGCTCTTTAAGATGTCCCTTAGACAATAGGTAACTGATCTCTCTCCTCAAGGCGATGCAATCTTCGGTAAGATGTCCAAAATCTTCGTGATAGGCACACCACTTGGATTTATCCTTCCAGCCGGATGACTTGTCAGTCTTTCGAGGCCATCTTGCTTTATCTCCAAGATTGCTCATTGCACACAGGATACCTGAAACATCAACAGAGAAACAATAATCAGAAATTTTAGGAGATTCAAAATTATCATCATCTCCATCATCTTCCACATAATTGACTTTGTTATGGTCATTTCTCTGATAGGGTCTGGATCTGCTCTGTCTTTGGTGAGACGACTCTATCTTCCTGTCAGGATGGTCATATGATGAAGCCTTGTCAGGATTCTTGGATTTCTGCGCCTTGTCCTCTTCCAGCCTGATAAATCTTAGAGCTCGATTTCGGATATCCTCTATCTTCTTGCATGGGTTCATCACCAAATCTTCATAGTAAGGGGAATCATTCTTCAAGCCCATTTTGAAAGCTTCTGTAGCTGTTGCCATGTCCAAGTTGGGGATCTCCAAGACTTCTTTATTAAACCTGTTAACAAAGTCTTTTAAGGCTTTAGAGGGTTGCTGAGTGATACGGTAAAGGTCACTGGTGAGCTTCTCAAATTGCCGGCTGCAAGAAAATTGGTTATTGAACAGGTTGACAAGTTGAGCAAAGGAGCCAATAGAACCAGGAGGTTGACAGATCAACCACTTCAATGCCGGGCCTACCAACGTCGAACCGAATCCTCGACACAAACAAGCCTCACGAAACTGGAGCGGGATGCAAACGATCTCCATTTTTTCTTGGTAGTGGGCAACATGCTCCTCAGGATCAGAACTTCCATCATACAGCTTCATGGCAGGAACGCTGAATCCTTTCGGGATGTCGACATGCGCAATTGCTGGAGTAAAGCGAGACTGATTGTAACATGTTGGGGAGACTTGCTGGATAGGCGGGGTGACGCCTAGTACATTCATGATCATATCTCTCAATTCCTGAAGCTGATTTGCAATGTAGGTTCCAGGGGCAAAAGGGTTAGTGGTACGAGTAGTATTATCTAAAGCAGAACTAGTATTGAAATTAATGAAAGGATTAGCATTATCTGCAGAGGATGTCAGAACGGTGCTATTAGTGAAGATGGGTCCTTCTGGAAAAGTCATCCTGTAGGCACTGGTGGCTAAGGGTGTCGACATCGCCACAGAAGTCGTTATGGGAAGAGAAGATGTCGACATCCTCACAGATGAAGCCATTGGAAGGAATTCGTTGAAAGTTTGAGAGCTGTCCCCAATGTTGAAATCAAGGGCTCTAGGACGATAAGGAGAGACAGCATCCATTCTTTTGGAGAGCAACTCCTAATCTTTTTGCACCTTTATCAAGCTTTTGCTATCAAGGAGGTGCTATTCTGTTGGCGATCCAGTTGATTCTTCATCTGCATCAGCATGCTCTTGATCTCAAGATCAGGAGATGGCAACATCTGCTTCTTGCCAGAATTCACAGGCGGAGGAGGAGGCAATGTTTCTTGGCCTCCGATTGTCGACCTGCTACTGGTTTGAGGATTCACACTGCTAGGAATGGTTTTGGTGACGGCGGAAGTCATAGGTTGGGTAGACATAGTAGAAACGTAAGAATTTTGAACCAATTAAAAAACCAATGGCCCCTCGGTGGGCGCCAAACTGTTTTGGTAAAAAACAGTCAACAATGAAAG
The DNA here is from genome assembly GCA_022495995.1 of Adenophora triphylla var. japonica. Lineage (NCBI taxonomy): Eukaryota > Viridiplantae > Streptophyta > Magnoliopsida > Asterales > Campanulaceae > Adenophora > Adenophora triphylla. The sequence goes on from JAFEMH010003438.1 coordinate 186,036, forward strand.
AATTTGAAATAATTCTAAGGAGGGTGCAGTGGAATATAATTGGTATAACAATAAAACTAGGATGGCTCGATCATGTAACGAGGAAAACCCTTGAGATAACTATCTCACCGGCACAAAACCTTGGGAGGTGATTATGAGCACCTACCTTCCCAAACAATTGTATTAATATCTTTGAATTACAAGAGATGAAGCTATGGCAGATTACAAACTGTATGTGAACTGTGTGTGAGTGAAGCGTGTGTTTCTGTGTTATGTTTTTGTGTTCCAGCCATGAGCTTATAAATAGAAAAGAAAATAATAGAAAAATAAAATCCTAACAAACTCCCCTATAATCTCAGCATGTTATCTTCATCTTGACTTGGTCTTGAAAACCGTTGAAAGGAGTCCACTGAACATATTTTTTCCCACGTTCTTTTATCCCTGTAATTAAATATAACAGAAATAAATAATGAATTAATTAAGTAAATAATTTTTACCTTGTATACGAATGTGAAGATGTCGACATGCTGATAACAACTCAAGATGCAGCAATCCTGAATTTTACCCATAACACTATTGATATTAATGTCAAAACAGTTGAGGATGATATTATAGGTTGCACTTGGGAGCCAGAACCAGTTAATGACGAATCTGAACCAGCAAAGGTGAATGAAACTGCAGAACAGCCAGCTGAGCAAACAGTTGTTCAACCAATTGTTCAAACAACTGACAACGCAAGTGGTCAAACAACTGATGAGCAAGGTTCAGATTCTGAAACTGATGAAGAAGATGTAAGCAGAGAAAGGGACATTCCTTCCAGAATACAGGGAAATCATCCTACATCCCAGGTCATAGGGGAAGTGGGTGAAGTCATGAAAACAAGAGGGAAAAAGGTCAACTACCGTGACCTTGTAGGTTTGTTATGTGTACAATCTATGTACCATCAGGTAAACTCTTGTTTTTGTTGCTAATTATGAATCAAAGAATTTCATGGAAGCCTTGAAAGATGAAAACTGGATTAATGCCATGCAAGAGGAATTAATCCTGTTTGAAAAAAATGACGTTTGGCTCTTAGTTCCTAGGCCTTCTCACGTCAATGTGATTGGGACCAAATGGATATTTAAGAATAAATCTGATGGACAAGGCAATATAACAAGGGACAAAGAACGTTTGGTGGCTCAGGGCTACACTCAAATGAAAGGGGTGGATTTTGATGAAATGTGAAATTGTCTATGGCTTAGAACAAGTGAGGCGAAACTCACAAGGTGAGACAAAACTCACGAGAGTTGTCTTTAGTGTAGGTAACACTAACAACAACACATACACCAATTCTAGAAAAACACAAATCAATAGAAATAAATGTAAATTGCAGCGGAAGAATTAAAGCAATACACAAGAATATAATTTTTATCAAGTTATATAAATATATAACTTGATGGGTGCCAGGAGGGCAAGACCTTTCTATTAATAATATGAATTCAATACAAGGTCGAAGAAGTTCCTTAATGCTAAACAATCATAAACATAAGGAACAACATATAAAAGAACTCTCTCTGAAAATGAACACTCAAAACCTCACAAAAATATAAAAATCTATATGAAATTCTCGAGTGTCGGATTGAGTGTTGCCAACACTTGAACGGCAACACTTGAGAGCAGAATTCTATTTCTTGTGCAGATTTGCGTTTTCTGAATTGGATGATCTTCAATGAAGATCCACTTGCACTATTTATAGGCCACAAAGTCTTGGAGCCTACTCAAAATGATCAAGAATGACCTTGGAGTTTGTTTCCTCCAAAATAGCCTTCTCGCCTCATTTGTAGGAGACTAGGTCTTCTCTTGCTTCTCTTGCTTGTACCTCCCAGCTCTAGATGCCTTGTACTCTGACTTGTTCTCCCCCTGAATAGCTGAATAAAATATCTTTTTGCTTGGTCATTAATTAAACAAATAAACACATGTTTATTTGTTAATTTTCTCCTCTTCTTCGTAACTAAAGCCTGGGCAGTTTCTGATGATCTTTTCCTGCTCATTTTAAGCTGACTAACTACTGTTATTTAAACATTAATGGGTTAATGACAATTTAGGGCCTGAAGTATAGGGGGTAGTGTCGGTTAGGGGCCCCATGTCTAATTTTCGGCAAATCAGGGCTCAATATCTAAATTTTTCGCCAATTAAGGGCTTTTTTACGGTTTTCGTTAGAAAAGTCAGTTAAGTGACATGTGCCACGCACGTGATTAATTGATTTGGTTAGTTTGCATTGATATTTAAATTTAAGGGGCTAAGTGAAATAAATTAAAAGTGGGGGTCAAATAAATAAAATCAAAAACAAATAAAAACCCACCCTCCCCTGTAAACAACGTTAATCCCACTCCCAGCCTCTCTCCCTTCCTTACCTCCGTCATCTTCTCCGGCTACATCCCACGTTCTCCGGCGACGCCCCCAAAACACCAAAATCTGGTCGGCCTCATCTCACTCTAAAGAACAACCATTCATCTCCCTCCCTTACCCCGTCCTCCAACCACGGCTAGGACGCCATTGCACCGCCGCCCTCCCTCGATTTTTGCCGCAATCTCCACCGCCGTTGTCATCCCCGGCAGGATTCACTACCCACCTCGAGCAACACCCACTGTCGACGAACTCAAGAAACTCCCAGATGGGTTTCCTCCAGATTTGTTTCATTCTTTTAGAAATTTAATTTTGGGTTTTTTTATGTGGGTTTTGAAATGAAATTGAAATTGGTTTGGGTTTTGAATCTTTGATTCGATTGAGATGGAGATTAAACTTGATTTTCTTCATTTGGTTGTTATTCTTTGTGATGATTTGTCGGACGTGATTGGAAAGTGGTTCCAGGTGGTGGTTGCAGGTGGTGGTTATGGTGGTTGTAGGTGGTGGATGATGGTGTTTGGAGGATGGAAATGGGGTGGTTAATTAGGACCAGGTGGTGGTTATGGTGGTGGTAGGTGGTGGATGATGGTGTTTGGAGGATGGAAATAGAGTGGTTAGGACCAGGTGGTGGTTGCAGGTGGTGGTTATGGTGGTTGTAGGTGGTGGATGATGGTGTTTAGAGGATGGAAATGGAGTGGTTAGGAAATATAATGGGAGAGAGAAATGTGTTTTGGGTTGGATTGTTTTTTACTTTTATGTGATAAATATATTTAATTTATATATTTTTTAATTTATAATGTGATAAATATAATTTATTAAAAAAATAAAAACAAAGTTGTATTTTTTTAAAAAATACTACACAATTTATGTGAAAATTTTATATTTTAGAAAAAAAAATACATAAATCATAAACAATTTATTTTAAAAAATTAGTAAAAAATGGTATTTTACAAGAATTTTTTCATTTCTAAAATTTGCAATAAAATTTTATTACATTTTTTAAAATAAAATTATCTTTTTTAAATAAAATTATATTTTCTAAATAAATTATCTTTATTAAATAAAAATTGGCAATTTTTAAATAAAATTTTCTAAATAAAAAAGATTTAAGTGACATGTCACTTACTTTTATTTTTTTAAAAAAAAATATTACAAGATTCACGTTAAAAATTAATTATTATTTAAAAAAAAATTTCTTTAAAAATACAATTTTTTTTTATATTTATAACATTTATTTTACAAGATTTACTTTAAAAATTAAATAATTTTTTTTTAAAAATACAATTTTTTTATATTTATAACATTTATTTTAACATATTATAAAAATTATAAAAAAAATTAATTCTTTTCACAATATATATATTTTCAAAAAATATTATTTTTAAAAAAATATTTTGTAACAGTCATCAATTTTTATAACTTTACATTTCACTCCTTAATAACTAATTTGCATTTCAATTTAGTCCAACTTGTCCAGCACATGCGTGGCACATGTCACTTAACTGACTTTTCTAACGAAATTCGTCAAAAAGCCCTTAATTGACGAAAAATTTAGATATTGAGCCCTGATTTGCCGAAAATTAGACATGGGGCCCCTAACCGACACTACCCCCTTTACTTCAGGCCCTAAATTGTCATTAACCCAACATTAATTTCCACATTTTTATTTGTGAAAAATACAGTAACTATCTCAGTGTTGTGTTGCCAAATCCAAATGGCAACACTTGTGGCAACACCAGTGGCAACACTGGTTTGCAACACTTGGGACAACATTCATGGCAACACATGATCTAACATTAACAATCTCCCCCTTAGTTACTGATTTCTTCACAAAATACAAATGTGATGATCTTTACAAAACTTTTAGTCAAACTTAACAAAACAAATCAAAAAATGCCACGTGATTTTAATAGAGGCAACATCAATCTTCAGGCAATTTTTTAAAATATTTTTCAATCCAAGTATCACACTCACACGAGTGGCAACATCAACCTTTAGGCAAATGAAGTCTCATAATTTCAAAATATCTCCCCCTTAATACGAAATTAATAACTAACCAAAATAATTATTAAAATCTTAAAACAACCATCCAACCATTTAACAAAAACCATCCATCTAAGTTTGAAGAAAATTCCAGCTGAAACAAGAAAAAATAACAGAAATTTAAATTGTTTAAGCACTACAAACGAAATAAAAATAAATAACATTGTTTTGTTACCAAACCACCAAAATCAAGAACCATTCGAACCAACCACCTTCAACCTGCATTTTCAGCTCCTTCACCTCCCTCTGCTGTACCACTAGGTCCAGCTCCATCTCCAGCTCCATCATCATCACGCCTTGGCCTTGCTTGATCTCCCCTTATTTTGGAAGAAATCAAATCCACCATTTTCATCATATCAGTACGCATGTCCAGCCACCCCTGTATCACTGAGTCTATATGCTTCACCTGACTATTAAAAAAATTAAGAACCATGGAAGCATCAACCATTACAGGAGCAGTGTTGCCTGAAGTGTTGCCAGTTTCAGGGGCAACACTTGGGGCGACACTTGAAGCAGGGGCAGCCAATGGAGGAGAATTTGTAACCAAAACCCAAGGTAAATCTCTGTGCCTATCACCTTCAGTAAAGTGTTTGGTAATTCTGTAATAAACAGGCTTCTCAAAGATATTATCGGCATTCCAAGGCTTAAGGTTTTGGTACAAAAGAACATTGAATATAAGGGAAGGAAAAATGAAGGAGGAGGTCTTTCTTTTCTTGGCCCATGCAGCAAGGTGAGCAAATACTAATCTCCCAAAGTTAACTCTTTGTTTCTTGCCTAGTTTGTATAACAAAGAAGCTTGCTCGAAAGTCACCGTGTTCTCATTGACCGTAGGTAGCCAATTTGTTATATATATCTTGTGAAGCACACTAAACAAAGAAGTAAGATGGGTAGACTTGAAGTGATCAGTCCAAACAGTGATTCTTCCTCCAGTTAAAAAGGTGGCTAAGGCATTAGGATCAAATTCCAAACTCTCATCTTCAACATTAGGGAGGCCGTATGCTTTGTTGATGATCAAGGGATTAAAATCATAGATATTGCCCCTAACAAAGATCTTTCCATAATGAGGGGTATTCCTATCACCAATATCCTCCCTAAGATGAGCATAAAATTCCTAACCACACTTTCAATATAACCAGACACTTTCACAACCGTAGGTAAAAAGTTTCTATCTTCCAAAAATTGATACACTCCTAACTCCTTGAATTGAGTCACATACATATTTCTTTCATTCAGAATTTTCTTCTCAAAATCTTGAACCCACTTACCCAAGCTAGATTCAGTATAAAATTCCTCGAAAAGAAATGGACGTTCATAATATCCAAAAGACTCATAATCTGATCTGGAATCTTGAGAGGGAGTAGGAGTGTTTACCTGAGGCCATGAAATAGGAGAATACGAAGGAGAACTTGACTGGGCTTTGGACTTGGCAGCAGGTGTTGCTTCAGTTGTTGCCATTGGATTGGCAACACTTGGGGCGACACTGGCAGAAATTTTCTGTTTCTTTACAATCCTGGACTGAGCTTCAGCTAGAGTCTCTTCATCATCCATCCAAGCTTCCTCATCCTCATCATAAGATGATGAGGGCTCCTTAGTCTCTTTAAAGATCGGGTCCAAATTGTCCTCAGACGAAATGTTGAGCGACGAACTTGAACTATCCTCCATATTAACAGGATCATCAACCGTGTTGGAAGGTATCTTTGACCTGAACAACGTCTTGATCCTTTCAGATTGACGACGCACACCACCCCGAAATGATGAAGAGGCATCAACCGCCTTTCTCTTTTTGGTTTTCTTTTGAGGGGCGAAGGTGAGTTCTACGAAGGGGGTAGTTTCAGGAAGGCTTATAGGAATGGGAATTTGAGGAGGATTGTACACAATAATGTCCAAAGATGGTGAGGTTGAGGGTGTGGCCGAAAGTGTCGCAGGTGATATCTCCATGGGGACGGCGACATTGGAGGCGACACTCGAAGGGGCAAGAGGCGAAATCTCCATGGGAGAAGAAATTTGGGAAGAATTCTTAGGGCTAGCCATGGAGGATCGAGGAAGACAAAGAAGAAGGGGAACAGGGGAAGTTTCCGCCTAGAGAGAGAGGGATTCGAAGAGAGAGAGAGAGAGAGGGTTTAGGAAGAGGGTTTTTGATGAGTGAATAAAGAGGGTTTTAATTTGATTTGACATGTTCAAATCAAATTCAATCCCCTTTATTTCTCAAACCCAACAAACTCTGCACTGATCCGCCATTTTAAAAAAAAACATTTTTTTTAATAATATAATGACTAAACATAATTTAGTAATATCCATAAAATTGCGTTTTTCAAAATTCAAAGAGATGAATTTTAAAAAATAGATATTTCTAAATTACAATTAGTTAGACAAAAAAATATTTTTGCTAAAAACCTTTTAAATTTCACAAACTCTAAATATAAGGAAATAGACTTTTGGAAATTTAAAATTTAATTAACAAAAACAAAAATAAAAAATAAAAAAAATAATGTAGCATCTACTAATGTGTTACTAGCAATGTTGTGTGACACACAAGACAACATTTTTAAATAAAATCCCCTTGATATTTTTTCAACATATATAACTTATCATTTCTTAGGCAATTTTTAAGCAAGCTTTACACATTCTTTATTTACAAGGAAGCATCCTAGTAGCGAGCTCCGTGCCCCGAGTGTTTTATAAACGTGTAAAGCTATATGTAGTAAGTTTTATACCTTTCAAGTAGGGTACACTGTAGTAGAGAGCTCCATGTCCCTAATACTTAGTATAAAACAACTACATTATACTCCCTTTGGGAATATTTTAACAAGCTTTGCCTTATTTTCAATATCAACATAATATAAGTGACTTTGTCAATTTAAGCACAAAGGGGTATTTTATAAAAAAATGTTAACCTTTAGAATGTACACATACTAGAACAAAAAGGTCAGTAAATGCCCCCCATTTGGAATTAAACTAACTAATTTTTTTTAAAAAAAAATAATATACAACAAATACAGAGTGTTGCTGTCAGCGTTGGCAACACTGATGGCAACACTTGAAACAGCAGATTTATAGAAAGCATAAACCAAAAGATTTTTTCAAACTTGAAAATCTCTCATGGTCCAAGGCTTTGATCAAAATATCAGCAAGTTGATGTTTAGTATCAATATGCTCTATTTGGATCGATTTCTTTTCTACTAAATCTCTCAAAAAGTGATGGCGGATATCAATGTGTTTAGTACGTGAGTGTTGTACAGGGTTTTTAGAAATGTTTATAGCACTAAAATTGTCACAATACATGGTCAAGATATTACTATCTAGACCATAGTCGTCAAGCATATGTTTCAACCATATTAATTATGAACAACAACTCCTACGCTACATATTCGCATTCGGCAATGAGAGAGAGACACACAATTTTGCTTGCGACTGTACCATGATACAAGATTATTACCCAAGAAAAAACAACCCCTACTAGTGCTCTTTCTATCATCTATATCCCCTGCCCAATCAGAGTCACTAAAACCAACCAAGTTGGTATTAGTGTCTTTGGTGAACCAGATTCCCAATTCACTTGTCCCAGACACATACTTAATGATTTTCTTGACAGCATTTAGGTGAGAAATTTTAGGAGCAGACTGATATCTAGCACATACACCTACGCTGAACATAATATCGGGATGACTGGCAGTAAGATAAAGAAGACTACCTATCATGGATCTATACATAGTTGGGTCAACATCCTCCCCTGCCTGATCTTTGGTTACCTTAAGAGATGATCCCATAGGTATTTTAGAGCTCTTTGCACTCTCCAATCTAAATGTTTTCACCAGACTCTTAGCATACTTGCTCTGAGAGATAAAGATTCCATCATCTGACTGTCTCACCTGCAATCCTAGGAAATAATTAAGTTCTCCTATCATGCTCATCTCAAACGTTGATGTCATAGCTTCCATAAAATTTTGTAAACATGTTTTAGATGTGGAACAATAAACTATGTCATCAACATAGATCTGAGCAATGACAAGCTCTTTATTTTCCCTAAGAATGAATAATGTCCTATCGGCTTCTCCTCTAACAAATCCATATTCAAGAAGGAAGCTTGTTAGACGCCCATACCATGCACGAGGAGCTTGTTTCAAGCCATATAAGGCCTTATCAAGTCTGTATACATGGTCTGGGTGGAATGGGTCTTCAAACCCTTTAGGTTGCTCAACATAGATCTCTTTATCTAAGTACCCATTCAAGAAAGCCGCTTTGACATCCATTTGGTGCAATGTGATTTTGAGGTAACAGGCTATAGAAACAAGAAGTCTTATTGACTCAATTCTAGCCACAGGTGCAAAGGTCTCGTCAAAGTCGATTCCTTCCACTTGTGTATAGCCTTGAGCTACAAGATGAGCTTTATTACGAACAATATTACCTAATTCATCAGATTTGTTTTTGTAAATCCATTTAGTTCCAATAATATTTGTATTTAAAGGACGTGGAACTAAACACCAAACCTCGTTACGGGTAAATTGTTCAAGCTCTTCTTGCATAGCTTGAATCCAGAATTTATCATTTAAAGCCTCAATCACATTTTTTGGCTCAAGAGAGGAAACGAAACAGGAGTGTTTTACCTTGGAGTATGTGGAGGACATACACACATACCTAACCTTATCTCTGTAGTCAACTGGCTCCTTGTTCCTTGTTCGGACCCCTTCATTAACATCACCAATTACTTGAGTAATGGGATGATAATTTCTAATATGAGCTGGGGGATCTCTCCTGCCTTGATGGTACACCAATCCATCTTCTTCTTCTGAGTCACTGCTCTCAGAATTTCCAGCTACTGTTCTGTTCTCCTGTGTTGCCTCAGGTGTTGCCGTTTCAGGGGCAACACTCGGGGCAACACTTGAATTTGTGGTTGTACTGGCTGAATCAGTTTCTATTCCAGCCCTCTGTTCGACTTCTTCCAGCAAGGTCAGAGGTATATCATCAGCTGGTACTCCTGTAGCACTCAAGTAATCGTTAAATTCAATATTTACCGATTCTTGAATCACTTTTAACCTTAGATTATAGACTCGATAAGCATGACTGTTTTGAGAGTAGCCTAGAAAGATGGCTTTGTCACTCTTGGAATCTAGTTTTCCTAAGTATTCCCGGTCATTTAAAATATAGCACAAACACCCAAATATGTGAAAATAGTGAACCGTAGGTTTCTTTCCATTTAAAATCTCATAGGGTGTCATAGTAGTACCGGGTCTTAAGAAAACTCTATTCGTAGTGTGACAAGCTGTGTTTAATGCTTCGGCCCAAAAACCTTTAGAAATATTTCTAGCAATTAGCATAACACGAGCCATCTCCATTAAAGTCCTATTTTTCTTTTTAGCAATACCATTTTGTTGTGGTGTTTTAGGTGCTGAAAATTCATGGTGTATCCCCTTTTTACTACAAAATGTAGAGAAGGAGAGATTTTCAAACTCTCTACCATGATCTGACCTTATTCAAAAAATAGGAGAACAAAACATGTTTTTGATTTTAGAGACTAAGTGAGTAAATTTATCAAAAGTTTCAGATTTTTCTCTTAAGAAATACACCCATGTAAACCTAGAAAAATCATCAACTATCACATAAACATACTTCTTACCTCCCAAGCTTTCTACCTCAATAGGACCCATCAAGTTCATATGTAGAAGCTGAAAAAAATGTGTTGTTCCTGAGTGTTGCTCATTGTGTTGTTCAACACGAGTTTGCTTACCCTTTTGACAGTCACCACACATCACGGTGTCTTTGAGGTTTAGTTTAGGAATACCTTTGATGGCATTGTGTTTGATAATCTTCTCAAGATTTCTATAATGAGAATGACCTAACTTTTGATGACATAACCTTATATCATCAAGTTTTGTCAAATTGCACACTGATTTATTTCCAACCAGATAGCAATTATCACTTGATCTTATTCCAGTCATGACACAAAAGTTAGTATTATCAAACACTTCACAGGTATTTTTATTGAATTTTACCTCCAAATTGTCATCACATAATTGGTAAATGCTAATTAAATTAGCAAGTAAACCATCTACGTGCAAAACATTTTTCAAAGGAGGAAAACCAACAATATCCAGTGTTCCTTTACCAACTATTTCACTCTTGCCACCACCACCATAAGTCACTGAGCCTCCTTGAATAGGTTGGTACTCTGTTAGGAATGATTTTGTACCCGTCATATGACGTGAACAACAACTATCAAAGTATCAAGTTCTTGCAATGTTAGTCCTTAAAGCTGTATAAACAACATAGCATTTCAGTTTTTCCTTGGGTAACCAAGCCCTTTTTGAAAATTTGGATTTCTGTTCACCAGCGTTGCCATGAGTGTTGCCCTGAGAAATTGGCGACACTTGAGGCAACACTTGAAGACTGGACATTTTCTTTTGAAGAAAAAAACAATCTGATTTTATATGTCCAGCTTTGTGACAGTATCCACATTCATTGGATTGATCAGGAGTATCACTAGGAGTACTACCCTTTTCCTTGGCACGCTCTTTTACAAAACAATTTTTAGTTTCAACATCAAACAAGGAAGAGGTAATACTTTCTAGTGATTCTTAGAACCCAAGACCAGCTTTCAGAGGCTTACTCAAATTGAGTATTTCATCTAATTTGGATGAACTCATGTTGAGTTTTTTGAAGGTGGATTCGGCTAGGTTGAGTTTGGCCTTGATTTTATCAAGATCCAAGTCTCTCCTACTGAGTTGTACCTCTAGCCGAGTCAAGGAGTTCTTAAGATCCTGATTTTCCTTTTTCAAGAAAACCACCATCTTGTTCTCCTTTTTCCATTCCATGAGGAGGTATTTATAGAGGTTTTTTAATTCAAAAATGAGCTCATCTCTATCAAAATCATCCTCTATAAACTCCTCTGAATTTAAATCAGCAGAACCATGTAAACTAAGATCATTTATGGAATCATACCTGCTGAGTGTTGTGCCAAGTGTTGCCATTTTCTGGATGACACTTGGGGCAACACTTTCTGAAGAAGTCACAAGTGTTGTGTCAAGTGTTGTCAAATCTGGAACAACATTTGAAGTAACACTTTCTGTCGAGGGTAGCTCCTCTACCGTGGCCATCATGACCACTTGCTCCGTATTTTCTTCTTTTTCCGTTCCTTCCTCCTCTCCATCACTAAGAGATACCCACAAGTTTTTGCCCGCCTTTCTCAAGGTGTTAGCACATTCATTGGCATAGTGACCCCAATCGGAACAAGCATGACATTGAATAGATTCAATGTACTTAGGATCGGACCGGATCTTTTCCGAGGATGCACGCCTAGGTGGGGTATCCTTTTGATTTGGAGGAGGACCTCTCCTTGGCACAAAACTAGAGGTTTTGGCCGCTTGGTCCTTAGCTTTTACCTGCACACTGTTAAATTTTCTAAGCATAGAATTATATCTCTTTGCAAGTAAAGCTACACTAGTATTTTCATCTAACTCCTCGAAGACTTCATCTTCATCATCCACACATGTGTCCGAAGATTAGACTTTTTAGGCAATATTCATGCCTTTAGAAGCATCGGTTTGTTCATTGAGATTCATCTCAAAGTTTTTCAAAATACTCATTAAGGAGTTGATGTCCATTGTTGAAAGATTATGGGCCTCTTTAATAGCTGAAACTTCAATATTAAAACGTTCGGGAAGAGTACGAATAGCTTTTGAAACAAGTTATTTATTTGTAAAAGGTTCCCCTAATACTTGACAAGCATTTCAAATATCAATCAACTTTTCAAAATAAGACGAGATGTCTTCGTTTTCACCCATTCTTAATCTTTCAAATTTACTAGTGAGACCTCTAAGCTTTGTTTCTCGGACACTACCATCTCCTTCACAAAATCTTTGTAAAGTATCCCAAGCATCTTTTGCAGTGGGACTATTTTGAATGAGCTTGAACATATGCATGTCAACCCATTCATAGATGGCATTCAGTGCCTTTTCATTGAAACTAGCAAGATTATTCTCTTCAATTGTCCACTCAAATTCAGGTTTGACTTGAACGTCACCATCGTCATCCAGAGGAAGCATTGGAACAGAATAACCATTTAAAATAGATCGCCAAGCTCGAAGATCAATTGATTTGATATGCGAGCGTAGGCGAATCTTCCAATAAGCATAATTTGATCCATCTAAAACCGGTAATCTCTTTTGATTAGGGTTTGCAGGATAATAAGCCATGACAAAAGGACCTAAACACTTAGTATATCAAGTGCTAGGCTCTGATACCAATTGAAATTATCTATGGCTTAGAACAAGTGAGGCGAAACTCACAAGGTGAGACAAAACTCACGAGTGTTGTCTTTAGTGTAGGTAACACTAACAACAACACATACACCAATTCTAGAAAAACACAAATCAATAGAAATAAATATAAATTGCAGCGGAAGAATTAAAGCAATACACAAGAATATAATTTTTATCAAGTTATATAAATATATAACTTGATGGGTGCCAGGAGGGCAAGACCTTTCTATTAATAATATGAATTCAATACAAGGTCGAAGAAGTTCCTTAATGCTAAACAATCATAAACATAAGGAACAACATATAAAAGAACTCTCTCTGAAAATGAACACTCAAAACCTCACAAAAATATAAAAATCTATATGAAATTCTCGAGTGTCGGATTGAGTGTTGCCAACACTTGAACGGCAACACTTGAGAGCAGAATTCTATTTCTTGTGCAGATTTGCGTTTTCTGAATTGGATGATCTTCAATGAAGATCCACTGCACTATTTATAGGCCACAAAGTCTTGGAGCCTACTCAAAATGATCAGCAACAGCCTTGGAGTTTGTTTCCTCCAAAATAGCCTTCTCGCCTCATTTGTAGGAGACTAGGTCTTCTCTTGCTTCTCTTGCTTGTACCTCCCAGCTCTAGATGCCTTGTACTCTGACTTGTTCTCCCCCTAAATAGCTGAATAAAATATCTTTTTGCTTGGTCATTAATTAAACAAATAAACACATGTTTATTTGTTAATTTTCTCCTCATCTTCGTAACTAACGCCTGGGCATTTTCTGATGATCTTTTCCAGCTCAATTTAAGCTGACTAACTACTGTTATTTAAACATTAATTTCCACATTTTTATTTGTGAAAAATACAGTAACTATCTCAGTGTTGCCAAATCCAAATGGCAACACTTGTGGCAACACTGGTTTGCAACACTTGGGACAACATTCATGGCAACACATGATCTAACATTAACAAAATGTTTGCCCTCGTAGCCCGCATTGAGTCAATCAGATTGTTGCTAGCTATTGCATGCTACTTAAAAATCACTCTACATCAGATGGATGTAAAAAGTGCATTCCTAATTGGTGTGTTAAATGAGGAAGTTTTTGTTGAGCAACCTAAAGGGTTTGAGGAACCCTCTAGCCAAATCATGTGTATAAGTTGAAAAAGACATTTTATGGTCTTAAACAAGCCCCACATGCTTGGTATGGTAGAATGACTGAGCACCTAATTCAACTTGGTTTTAAAAGAGGAGAGGTTGATAAGACTTTGTTTGTTTTAAAAAATAAAAAGGGTATGCTTGTTGCTCAAATCTATGTGGATGACATAGTTTTTTGTTCTACTTCAAAAGACTTACTTGAAATGTTTGTTGAAAGTATGACATCCACATTCAAAATGAGTATGGTTGGGGAACTGAAATTCTTTTTTGGTCTACAAATTGCTCAAACAAAAGAAGGAATGTCAGTTTCACAATTCAAGTATGCTAAGAATTTGGTAAAGAAATTTGGGCTTAATAATGCTTCACACCTGAAACTCCTAAGGGATCATCCCAAAAGATTTGTAAAGATGAAGAGGGTGAAATTATTGATCACACCCTCTATAGGAGTATGATAGGGAGCTTGATGTATCTTACGGCTAGCAGAACTGATATAATGTTCAGTGTGTGCCTTTGTGCTAGGTATCAAGCTGACCCCAAAGTATCCCACCTAAAAGCTTTGAAACGTATTACAAGATATGTTGGGGGTACCAATCATTTGGCATTAAGTTATACCATAGATACCAACACAAACTTGGTGGGATTTAGTGATTCTGACTGGGCTGGAAATACGAATGATAGAAAGAGCACCACTGGAGGGTGTTTCTATTTAGGAAATAATCTTGTGTCTTGGTTTAGTAAGAAACAAAACTGTGTTTCTTTATCTACTGTTGAATCTGAATTGTGGCAGTAGGTAGTTGTTGTACCAAACTGTTGTGGATGAACCAAATGATAAAGGATTATGGATTGAAAAGTGAAACCCTAACCGTATTTTGTGATAATATGAGTGCCAAAGATATTGCTAAAAATCATGTGCAACACTCCCGTAAAAAGCACATAGATATTAGGCACCAATTTATAAGAGATCTTGTTGAACAAAGAATTATTACTCTTGAACATATTGGAACAACAGTTAGACTTGCTGATATATTTACCAAGGATTTGGATTTTGAGAGATTTTCTTCCCATAAGAATTCTCTCGAATTTTGTGAACACAGATGACTGCACAACTATGCAGACAACTGTATGCATCTCTGTATAATTGTATATTACAGAAAACACTGGAAAAATAAATAAATAATGCACCCATGTATTGCACGATTATCTCTTGTGACCACTTGA
The DNA here is from genome assembly GCA_022495995.1 of Adenophora triphylla var. japonica. NCBI lineage: Eukaryota > Viridiplantae > Streptophyta > Magnoliopsida > Asterales > Campanulaceae > Adenophora > Adenophora triphylla. Next base: position 201,063 of record JAFEMH010003438.1, read on the forward strand.
TCATTATTCATCTTGACACTATTTGACTCTTGAATGTGAGATCCCTCCTAACTTGGCGATAAAAATCCCTTGTTAAAACTTGTTTTTGATATCTATCATGGAGTGGGTGTCTAATCTAAGGTTACTGAGAAAAACAAGCTGCCTCCATTTGTTTTGAAGTTTCCACTCATGTGCTCAATGCCAATGACTTATTGTTGCATCACTTGGGATAAAAATTTTGGGCAAGCACTATAGTGTGAGAGTGTAAAGCTCCTTCTCAGTAATTGATTCAATGCCTAATATGGAGACATTCTAAGAGACTACATTATTGAGGGTTATCTCATTGACTTCGTGTAGGTCAAATTATGTTAATATGTGATTTAGTCATACCATGTTGCACTTATTGAGATTAAAATCTTCACTGTGTGTGCATTGTTTCTCATAATAGGCATGTTTTAAAATGTCAGGTCATTCGAAATTCTTGGTAAAAATATGATCAAATTTTTGTTTGTTACTAATGTTTCTTGACCTAATACTTCTACTGTGTTCAATGATAACTTTATGTTGAGGTGTTTGAGAGTTCTAGCATTCAAAGGAGACTACGGTGAGAAGTTGATCAATCAAGGACAGTCTCCTTTTCGGATAAGGAAGGAAAATTTTATCACAAATTATGGTAAGTTTTTCAATTTTTCTATTCCTAATATGTTATGATAATGGAATGTCAAAGGGTAATACAACAAACCATCACACGGTTCCTTCTCCATCTCCTATTTCGAGTTCCAAGGTATGTGATCATTACCCCTCATCAATGTTGTGCTATAACTTGTTAAATCAAGCCTTGTCACAACTCTCCTCACAACTCCCATAATCTCTCTCCTCTATTTCCTATATGTCTCTCTCTCTCTCTCTCTCTCTCTCTAACTGTGCAGAAACAATTTCCATGGCATCTCCATCATCCTCCAAGGCTCCGGCGACCTCAAGCTGCAACGTAGAGTCACAGATTTAATCAATGAACCGCAATATGTCCCTCCTATGGACATGATCTCACTCGGCCAATAGTCTATGGCCATTGATGTGGAGAATCAACAGGTTCTAGCAGCTGTGCATGCCGCTCGTCTACCTCCGGTGCCGGGGACTCGGCGATCACACCGTCTAATCGATTCTGGTAAGTCCGCCATTTTTCGAGGTTCTAGACCTGCTGCTGGGCCGAAGAAGAACACTAAGGCCTCTAAACCCAAATTAGGCAAACCCGCCGGTCCAAGGCGAAAGTTGGTCTTACATGATTCCTCAGACGAAGACGAAGCACCGTTAAACCAGCAATCCCCAACTGAAGGGTTTAACTAGGATGACCAGCCCATTGTGACCTTGATCAAAGCCAAATCTCCGGTGAAAAAGACTACTGTTCCGGCTAGGGTTCAGGCGTCATCTCCGGCGACAATTCAGGGGGAGAGCAGTTGTAAAAGGCAATCCCAAAGCTCCACAAGAACTCAAGCTGCTCCGGTAATGACCGAGGAAGGGTCTTCATCCCAATTTGATGACTTCAGCGATGCCACTGTCTCCCTAGACACGGAGGACACCTTAAGCGATTCTGAAATTCAGAGCAGAAAAAAACCCAGGCAAGTCACTCATGTTCATCCCATCTTGCCAACTGCATTCGCAGTTGTTCGCACAACTGACCACACAACAACTCAAGCGAGTGGAAGCACTGTTTCTAAATCCTCCTCCAGAACACGTAAGTCTGCTGTTCGTGTTCCTGCTTCTCCATATAATCTGAATCACAAACACAATTCCCTCTTTTATACACCTGAGGCTGAAAACCGTTCTCCACAAGTTTTCATAGGGTGTTTCTTGTCGAAAAGAAAAGGAATTTTGGCGTGTTTGAAAAACTGGGTTTAGTGAATTTTTTTCTCTGAGAGGGGTTTAGATTTTTCTTTGGATTTCCCTATCCCCTATTTCAGATCACTTGTTTTAGATTTTTTTTACAAATTTGAGTTGTGACATAGGGGTTTATAGGTCCCCAAACTTTGGGAAGGTGATTGGTAGGGATCAGGTGATTGATTTTAGTCCCTCAAGGATTAATTCCTTTCTTGGCACTCCTTATACCCCTCTTGATTCTTTATCTTCTGATTATGATGATGCAGTTAGGACAGTAACTGGGGGAAGAGTTCCCAAATGGGTAGCTGGGTTTAGAACAAACCTATTGTCCAAAGTTTTGTGTTTCTTCACCACATTATGAGATCCAACTGGTTACCCACTTCTAACTCCTCCTCGGTCACCAAAGACCAAATCCTGTTTCTGATTAGGGTTGGGGAAAACAAGTTCAACCTAGTGTAGACACTCCATTCTGAACCAATAAATCATGATTACACTACTCTTCGTCTATGTTTGTGTTTTGATGAAAGCATAACAGTTTCGTCATGTTTCGTTAAGTTTCTAACTAACCTCGTTAGTTTTGGACCTAACTAACTACCGAAACAACTGAAGAGGAAAAAATGGTCAAATGACTAGTTGTCCCGCGCGGGACATACGTGTCTTGCGCGAGACAACCCCTCTGAAGGATCTGCAGAATCACTTTCCTTCTCCGTTTCAACCTCTATTCTTGATAAATATCATCTAATCCGGGTCTCTACTGACTAGAGGGTTCTGGAAGCTTCCTTGGGAGGAGTTCCAATCCACTTGAGTCTCCTAATATTGGTGACCAAGTCATCCATCCACCTCTTAAACCCCTATAAATACCTGATGGCTTTCAGTATTTCAGAGGCCCCCGATTCCTAATCGAAAACACACAACACACACAATTTGTTGGTTTCTTTCCACGAAAGACTCCTGCAAATCACTCTAAAATAACTCCTAAATTCGTCCATCAACCACGTTGATTGACGAACATCAAGGCTCAAGCCTAGAATCAAGGTGAAGCTCTGCCCAGTTCACTTCTCGACCGAGGAAAACACTTAGAACCACGTTCTAAATCAAATACTCCCTAAACACAAGATAAACTCCTATACTTTTATTCTCTTATTCTTAACCTCTCTATTGGCTTTTAGAGTAGTGTAACCCCATCAAAAGGGTTAGCCTACAGTCCCTTCAATCCATGGAGGTGATCTCGAAGCATATAATCCGACATTCCTAATTAAGAAATTAATTAGGGTTTTCTCTTATTTAAATTAATTAGATTGATAATACTCGATTGGCAAGACCGATCTCCGAATTGGGTGGAATGGGTACTCCTCGACCTTCCCATTCCATAACTTAACCTCCGAACCCTCAAATCTCTTTAAACATAAAAAGGTTTTTCTTATTGTTTTTCTAAATAAATAATAAGTGGCGACTCTGTTATTCAATAAAAATATCAACGCTATAGTTTTGGCGACTTCGCTGGGGATGGATTAATTAAGAGGGTTAGACTTGCGTTACAATTGAGTATTATCAATCTTTTTATTTTTCTGCAAAAAAAATATGATTTTTTCTGAATTTTTCGAAATTTTTCTGTATTGTTTTTGTCAAAAAAAAAAATTATTCTGTCTGAACACTTGTCCAGCGCGGGACAAGGTAGTCCCGCGCGAGACATTGTTCAAAATCTGAAAAGTCAGCCGCCAACATGAGACTTTTGCTTAGTTGACCTTTTCTTTTAAAAAGTTAACCGTTCACAAAAAAAAAAGTTGGCAAGTTTGACTTTTCTTTAAAGTTTGACTGTACAAAAAAAAAACAAAAACTTACAGAAAAGTTTTAAAATCTTGAAAAGTCAAAGATAAATTATTATTTCTATTTTGCTTATGCTAACTCTATTTTGCAGGGTAGAGTAATTATTAATTACTTGAACTATATACTTGCGTAATATTGATTTATTTTAATTTTTTACCGGTCATCGGTTGACTCGGGCTTTGTAATTAATTAATTTAATTCTCTTTCTCCATCTCTTTAAGTGGAACTACAACGGCCTGAGTCTTCCTAATTTGGGAAAAATGTAGGCAACCACTTGGTGCGGCCTATATCTGTTTTTCCTTTATTTTCAAAAAAAAAATCTATTTTACTCTATCACCTAGATTGACTCTCACACACGCGCACTCATATTATAACTGTCATTGCACTACATACCCTTGATAAATCTGGGACCCACAGTAAGGACGGATGACGGTAACCACCTAGTCTCCGGTCTCTCCGAAGTTGGATCATCCCACTCCGCGTCTTCAATTCATCTAGATTGTCATATCGCGGGGAGCCTAGCCTTCCAGGCCTGCATCGCCACATATCATGTAGATTGACTTTTTAAGACACTTCGTGATCGGTCGGTTTGATCTTGGAGTCCTTGTAATCCCTTGTCAAGATCTTGTTTTGTGCAATAATCCATGGAAAATAAATAAAAAAAAATTGTCGCTTCGGAATTGTCGCTTCGGAAATGCCCCTATAATTGTCCCTTCGAATTTGCCCCTAAAAAGAGAAAAAATTCTCACCAAATTTATTGCACAAAACACGAAGTACTTGTGATGACTTTGACCCCTAGATCCTTAGGTTTGGATTTCAAATATTAGAAAACCCCAAAATGGATTTCCGTTCGACCAAAATTAGGACTAAAAATCAGAAAAAATGTGACTTCCCGTTGTGTTGTCTCGCGCGAGACTACTTGTCCCGTGCGAGACAAGTCTTCAGTCTATTCGTGTTTTGGCCAAAATATTCAAGCCTTCATTCACCCTATTCAGCCGACTTTTTGGGTCTCGATCATGGTTTAACATGGTTGCTACACGTCTAGGTTCTTTGCCAAAGCTCGACACGATGTTTGCTTCTCCTTCTGTCACCGAGGCCGAAATCAACGAAGCTAAGACCCAACTCATCCAAGCCCTGCTTAAGATGGATGAACAAAGTAAGAAAATTGAAGAACAAAATGCCCAAACGACCACCCTCATGCAAGAGCTCCACGATATGAAAGTCAAGAAAGGAAGAAAACAAAAGCAGAAAGAGGAATCCTCCTCCGATGAAGAAGAATCCTACACCAAAAATAGTAGGAAAACCAAAAAGTCAAGCAAGAAAGAGGAAGAATCCGATTCATCCTCTTCCACATCATCCTCCGATGATGAGGAACATATCTCCAAGGGTACTAAAACCAAGAAAGAAGGCAGTAGTGAAACTACTAAACTTGGTGACCATGTTACTAAGAACTACCTTGAGAAGAAACTTGCAACCCTTGACACTTCAAAAGGATCATTCATCCCATTTAATCCCGATGCTCTTCAACAATCCATCACTAAGTTCCCTCGCAAGTACAAGACACCTGATATTGCCAAGTTTAATGGTACTACTTGTCCTCGAGCTCATATTGAGACCTACACTTGGGCTATGCTTCCAATTGGCGTTGATAACACAATCTTGGCCCAATGCTTTCCTCAAACTTTGGAGGGTACTGCAAGGGATTGGTACATTTCTTTTATTATGACTATAAGGCTTGACTGATCATCTACATGTTTAGTCTTCCAAAGGCAGTTTGAAGATAACTCCACTTACCGCCCTACTAGAAGGGATCTTGAACAAACCAAGCAACATGCAAATGAATATTTTGCTAAATTTGCTAGAAGATGGAGACTCAAACTTACTAAAATTGTCGAAAGACCTACTCCCAAAGAGCAAATTCACATCTTCTTCTAATGCCTCCGTGATGAATTTCAAGAGAAGCTCGACGACAATTACTTTCCTAGTTTCAATGAACTCCATGAGTCCGGAATTAGGATTGATGACTTCCTAAAAAGTAAAAAGAAGGAAAGCACTTTCCGCTTCCATAAACCCACCACGAGTAAGGATGCTTCAGTCAATGCTATTGCGTTCAACCGCCCCAACACCGGCAAGTAATCTGCTGTTCCTCCTCCTGAAAAGAAAAAGAGGCACTATGACAAACTTGAAGGAATCACTCAAGAAGAACTCCTCGATGTTCTTGTCAAGAATGAAAAGATCAAACCAAGGGAAGGTGGTCCTCCTAAGGATATGGGTCCTAATCATGCTCATCACTTATTCTGCAAGTACCACAACTTCAGCGGCCACGACACCAACACTTGCCACCACTTTAAGGACATCATCCAAGACCTCTTTGACAATGGAGAGCTAGAACATCCCAACATCATCAAGAATCCTCTCTCTCATAATCCATGAAGAAGATGAAGCTCCGAGAAGAAAGTTGCACTTACCACTTTGGGGCTACAACTATCCTCTCCCTTTCTCCTTTGATAGAAGTAGATTAGGTTTTAAATTTTCAAGTATGACTCGAAGAGTCATTCTTTCTTTCTAGTACTTCTCACCTTCTCTAGTTTGTGTCATCTAAACTATCGAGTCTGTTTTCAAATTTCTCAATTAATCAAAGTCATTTTATTTTCCTAAACACTTTTTCTAAGGTCGTTCTACCTCATGAGTATCACTTAATTCATGCAAAATAATGGACCCTCCATTCCCTAAATCATCGCAAAAATAGAGACTTCTAAGCGAGAAATTTATCCTTAGGAAGCTAAAGGGCTAAACATTACCCCTACCGAAAGTCAAAGATTAACAAACGAAGAAAGCCAAAGGTGCTGCTGTCAACCCTCATTCCAAGAAGAGTTGGGCTACTCAATTCAAAGCTTTGAGAGTACAAAAAAAAAAACTCTCAAGCTTTCATCACCCCCACAACAAAGGTGAAAATTCAAATGCATGAAGGACTCTCCTGCAAAGAAGAGGAGTCAAGCGATACCAACAAAAGAAAAGAGGATTCCTCAATATCCTCTTACAACAAGTGAAGAAGACTTTCAGTATCAAGAAAAATGTTTACCCTTAAGTCATACTAATGATTGGCTTTCTTCTCAATCTTATTTAGAAAATTCTAGATGATGCACGGTTCATTAAAAGGTAGAAAAACTTTTCTAGATCTTTGAGCCAAGTAGCGTTTCTTGTTGATTCTAGGGGCTTCCTGTTAGCCACTCTCATACACACTTTTGAAATTCAAGCATCAAAGCTGGGGCTTCCTAACCTTTCCTCCTCAGTCAATCTCTACTTAAACTCTTCAAAATAATCAAATCTGCATTAGAAGCTTTCCTCCTTAGCTTCTCATTCTCGTCATTAGATAATACACTTCTCCAAAGAGTCACTGCTTGGATCACCTTCCAAAGAATAGAGTTCGTCTCTCCTCAACTAACTTGAGATCTCATCTCTCTCTCCTTAATAAGATTCTCTCCTTTGAGTTCTCTTTGAGTTAACATACTATTTTAAAAAAAAAAAGAAAAATAAAAAAAAACACGCAAAAGAGATGCCCGCTAGATTGAAAACCCAAAAGGGCGGTCTAGGCAAAAACCAGGGTGCGTCACTAAGAAAAAAAAATCAAGGACAAAGGGAGAGCATTCTTCAGCCTTCTTCATCGAATATCATTCGATCTTCTTCAAAGCAAATCAACAAGGAGAGTCTTCTTCGATCATCTTCAAATCAAGATAGCAGACTCACAAGCCTGTTCACAAAGTCATCTACCACTTGCAAGCAACTTGGGGCTTGAGACAACAAAGGGCCTTGGACATAGAGCCATTACGACAGTCGACAGATTTATAGTCGTTTGCCTCCTAGAGACACGATTCAAGGGAAAATTAAGAATGAAGATTCGCAACAGGCCTAGATGTGTTCACACAAGGTTACTCATCGAAATTCTACAACAACGAAGAAACAGTACGGTACTCTCGTATAAGATAGCCTCGTGTGATGATGTGTATCCAATTTTTTGAAAATCAACGGAGTTGCCACGCCGTTTTTAGTTTAAGGGGCAAAAACTTTGAAAAATGCCCAAAATTAGAGAAAATGAGTTCGGAGGTCACGTTACGCTCCAAGAAGAACGTTTGGCATTCACCCGAAATGTCTCGTACGACGAGTCTTCCTCACTTGAAACCTTTTTTGTGTGTGTGTGTGTATTTGAAAGGACTTTTCTGAAAATAACTGAAATTTTAGGGACTGAACTGAAAAATAGTTTGAAAACAGTGATTAAAATGAAAATAACTGAAAAACTGAGGGACTGTTTGCAGATGACAATGTCATCCGAGTGGACAAGACTGCAGTGCAATCTCATCAGCGCGGATAGCCCTGCAGTGTCAATATTTTTACAGTATCCAGTTTAGTCACTGTAATTTCCAGAATGTTAACTGGATTTACAGGACTTAACTGGAATTGTAACTGAAAAGACAGAAAGTAAAAGGGGGTGTTTGGATTTTGGCATCCATGATTGTCCTCTCTTTCCCTAGACTTTGATTAGTGGTCATAAGTGATTAATCCACTTAATCAAGTCATCCTGGGGGTACGTTATGACTTTGTGAGCATTTCATTTGCTAGAGAGAAAGGGGAATTTGACATGAAAGTAAATTTGACAAAAGAGTTAGGTCAAGATGTATCAACTTTAGAGGAAGATCTCTAAGGTGGTCATAAGATGACCATCCTTGAGATCTATACACAAGTGTATCTCCTACATCTTGTGTGAACTATTTTATAAGTTTAGATGATTTTCATCCAAGGAAAGTGTTCCAAGGTGATCATCTTAGACTAGAGAGGGGGATTTGCAAGGAAGTAAATGATGTGGACCATTTGAAATGATCATCTATGAAGATTAACTCCAAGATGACCATATTTAGGTCAAGAAAGCAAGTAAAGACTCAAAATGTAAAGAGGCATGAAATTAAGAAGTATGGACCATTTGAAGTGGTCATCCATGGAGATGAACTCCAAGATGACCATCTTCTAGGTCAAGCAAGCAAGTACTAAATAATGTAAAAGGAGAGTGGGGAATGACATGAAAATAAAGGAAAATGTGGATAATCTTAGAAGATCATCCATGGAAATGGATTCCATGGAGATCCTCTTGGATCCTTGAGACAAGAGGGGAAGGGGATGAGCAAGTAAGTAAATAAACAAGGCTACATCATTTACATATGAAATGCATGCATGGATGAAGGAGATTTGAGTAAGGGAGGTGAGGGTTTACCAATTGTTTCTTGGTTTGTTGTTTAGGGTTTGAGAGATTTCAAGGCTTAAGAGTAGTTTGAGATGGATTTGGTGTTGGATTTTGAATTGTGAAGGTGTAAATGGCTATTTGGGAATGGATTTTGACAGCATGATAGTAGGTTTTCGTATTTTTTGGGTTTTCCCCCCTTTTTAAACTGAGGGAGAAGGGATGTATTTATAGATTGTCTGGATAACAATCTTATCCGCGTGAACAAGATTGTAGGTGCAATCTTGTCCGCGCGGATGACCCCAGCAGCGTGCCTGATCTGTGCAGAATGCAGTTTTGACATTTTTCTCTTGGTCAATATTCCCTTTTATTGGAAATGACAAATTTTCAGCGAGGTATTTGTCCATTTTTTTATTCCTAGGAGGTCCTTCCTAATTCAAATTGTCAAAATAATGTCCAAACTGCCCTTAAATGATTATAAATCATTAATTTGGGCTGACGGAACATTAACGACCCAGATTGGGGTACTTACAGTAGCCCCTCGGCGACGGTACTTCCAGGGGAAGTGGGGTCGTCGACAAAGTGAGGATCCCAATCTGGCAACATTTTACCGAGATGGGCGAGGAGGTGACCGAGGCGGTCGAATGACTGGACCCTTAACGAAAGGATTCCTACATATCCCAGGTGGGAATCAAGCCGATAGTAGTTCAGGTCTTGCGGGGGAAAAGAGCGGTCAAATGAATGGACCTCCTACCGCATTTTCGTTGTCGAAGGTAGACTCGACTAACGAAGGCATTGTCGAAGACTGACTCGACCTAGCGGAGGCGTTGCCAAAGACTGACTCGACCTAGCGAAGGCATTGCCGAAGATAGACTCGACCTAGTGGAAGCGTTGCCGAAGACTGACTCGACTTAGCGGAGGCATTGCCGAAGACAGACTCGACCTAGCGGAGGCGTTGCCGAAGACAGAATCGACCTAGCGGAGGCGTTGCCGAAGACTGACTCGACTTAGCGAAAGCGTTGTCGAAGAAAGACTTGACTTAGCGGAAGCGTTGCCGAAGACAGACTCGACTTAGCGAAAGTGTCTATACCTAGATTTAGACTTAGTTCAGGAGTATGAACTTAAGCCGAGGTTCGGTTCAGGAGTATGAACCTAGATTGGGACTTAGTTTAGGAGTATGAACTTAAGCCGAAGTTCGGTTCAGGAGTATGAACCTAGATTGGGACTTAGTTCAGGAGTATGAACTTAAGTCGAGGTTCGGTTCAGAAGTATGAACCTAGATTGGGCTTTGAACTTGAGGGAGACTTTTTGAAAGCGTTCTCGCTGGGAAGATTCGGGCTTACAATAATTATCGGGGTTTATACGCTGGGGATATGCGTTCTTGGTATGGGCTTACAATGATGGCCGGGTTTGAAAATGACGAAGGGAATGGGCTTCCGTTAGGCTTTCGTTAAAGGACGGGCTTACGATAACAGCCGGGGTTAAAAACGAGGAAGGGAATGGACTTCCATTAGGTTTTCACTAAATGAACGGGCTTACGATGATGGCCGGGTTTGAAAACGAGGAAAGGAATGGGCTTCCGTTAGGTTTTCGTTAAATGAACGGGCTTACGATGACGGCCGAGTTTGAAAATGAGGAAGGGAATGGGCTTCCGTTAGGTTTTCGTTAAAGGACGGGCTTACGGTGACGGTCGGGTTTGAAAACGAGGAAGGGAATGGACTTTCGTTAAGTTTTTGTTAAAGGACGGGCTTACGATGACGGTCGGGTTTAAAAACGAAGAAGGGAATGGGCTTTCGTTAAGTTTTCATTAAAGGACGGGCTTACGATGACGGTCGGGGTTGAAAACAAGGAAGGGAATGGACTTCCGTTAGGTTTTCGTTAAAGGACGGGCTTACGATGACGGACGGGGTTGAAAACGAGGAAGGGAATGGACTTCCGTTAAGTTTTCATTAAAGGACGGGCTTACGATGACGGTCGGGGTTGAAAACGAGGAAGGGAATGGACTTCCGTTAGGTTCTCGTTAAAAGACGGGCTTACGATGACGGTCGGGGTTGAAAACGAGGAAGGGAATGGGCTTTCGTTAAGTTTTCGTTAAAGGACGGGCTTACGATAACGGCCAGGGTTGAAAACGAGGAAGGGAATGGACTTCTGATAGCGTGGATTTGTTCTATGTAACTCCTATGTTTTCCGGTATTATTTTGTGTTATTTCCATGTAATTTGTTAGGTTTGATGTCATTTGAGTGATTTTATGTATTGTGAGGATTTTGAGAAAAAACTATGTATTTTGAGAGAATTGTAGAGATTTTATGATGTAAGTGTTTTGGTCCTAAAGAGCAGCTCAATGACATCAAGTTTTACACCCATGGAAGTCAAGCCAAGGAAATTTGGAAGCAAGCCAAGGATTGAAGAGAAAATATGAAGAAATCAGTGATTTTGCTTCAGGGGACGAGTCGTCCCCATTTGGCCTAACTATTCCCCAAAGGGGGGACGCCAGATTCAGTGAGGGTTGCAAACATGGACGAGTCGTCCCCCACATCACGACTCATCCCCATTGAAGGAAGACCAAGGGACGACTCGTGACCCTAGGGACGAGTCGTGCCCTGATCGCTGGAATGATGTAATTTCGCAATTTTCTTTATTTTTAATTTATTTTCTTTTCCTTTTTAGCTAGGGTTTAGGGAGGAAGTATAAATACTTTCTCTGAGCAGTCTTTTTGGGTTATCTTATCTCTCATTAGCTTTTCAAAACAATATTGAAGCTTTGAATCTCCATGGAAGGCTAAAATCTCTTGCTTTGGATTTGTAACTTTTGAACCATCTTTACTTTCAATTGAGGTTTGATTTCTTTTGATTATTCTTCCCTAATTGCAATTTTACTTGTTCTTAATTTCAAATCAATTTCTAGGGTTTTGAGAAATTGATCAATCCCTTTATCCTTTTAATTGATTATTGCTAGATCTCCCTTGTATCGTGTCGGACTAGGGTTATCATTGTAGCACTTTTGCAATTCTTGAATGTTTCATCTTGGATTGTAATTAAAGTAAAATTGGCTTTAATTCTATTTGAAATAACAATAGGTTAATTTCTTGATCTTAATCTCTTAAAACTTTCATCGATTAATACTTTGAATCTTGACCGTGTCGGCTAGGTTTTGGTATTGATTAGGATTATTAGTTGAGCGTGTCGCCACTAGTAATTATTAACAAAGAAGAGATAAAGATTTTACATCTTGTGATCAAGTAATTAGGGAGAAGAAAGAAAGAATCATTCCGGTGATATTGATTGATAGACGGGGATAATTTTGCATATCCAAAGTGTTCTTTTACATTATTATTCATAACTTAGATTTTAATTCCCGTCATAGGATTATAATTATTCAACAAACAAACCCCCCCCCAATTTGTGTGCGTGACTTGATCGTTTGCAATACTGTTCCCTGAGATCGATCCTGGACTTCCACTATCTACATTATTAGGAGTCCTTGTAGTAATTAGTAGGCGTGCGACTTAGCCTACCAAATTTTGGCGCCGTTGCCGGGGAACGGTGTAATTGTTTACGATCATATTCTATTCTTAATCTATTTCTTTTTTCTTTTTATTTATTTTTATTTTAGTATTTGTGTTATCTGCTAAGTGATATACCCTGCTCTCCTGTGGTGTGTAACCGTGCATGGTGCACACCCGTTCTACTAACAATTTACTTATGCCTCTTGATACAGAAATTGAACGTTCTTTCAGGAAAGGACGTAGAGCAAACAGGAGGTTGAACTATAATTGTTGGGAGACAGAGATGGGGGATAGAGCAGCGCAGACACTGAGGGAGAAAACTGCTCCAAACTGGACGGAGCAACCGCAGGCAGTTACTTTTCCTGCATTGCCGGCGGGAGTCACATTTGAGTTGAAACCGGGGCTTCTAAATCAATTACCTAGCTTCAGTGGGCTACCCGATGAAAACCCGAATCAGCATGTTTCCCAATTTGTGCAAGTATGCAATAGTATGAAGCCTTCGGATCTCCCAATTGAGCAGCTTCTGCTCCGAGCTTTCTCTTTCACATTGAAGGACAGGGCCAATGTATGGTACTATCACCTGGCCCCGAACAGCATTACCACCTGGCAGATGATGAAGGAGGCTTTCTTGGATGAGTTTTTTCCTGTGAATCAAATCAATGTGATGAAAAGGGATATAAGTAATATGGAGCAGAAGGGGGATGAATCCTTCTATGATTACTTCAACATGTTTCACACTCTCACTCGGAGTTGTCCCTACCACGGGTATGATGCGGATCAGCTGATTATGTACTTCCACAGAGGGCTTACTGATCAGGACAAAAGGATTGTTGACTCTTCGTGTGGGGGTAGCATATTGAACAAAACCACTGCGGAAGCTCAAAAATTATTGGAGGAGTTAGCGAAGAGTACCCGGACGCATGGTATGAGGTCAAGTGTCAGATAGGTCAATGCAGCTGGGTCCAGTAGTGGGGTGGCGGATCAACTTAAAACAGATGTTGAGGACATCAAAAGTATGATGAAAGCAATGATGCTAGGACAGCCACCGAAGCAGTGTGGTATTTGTTACGATGTGACTCATCCGACGGATTCGTGTCCGACATTACAAACGGGTGAGTATGAAGATGTGAATGCAGTAGGATTCGGAGGCCAGAGACAGAACACTTACAACCCGAATTGGAAGAATCACCCAGGGTTCAGTTGGTCCAATCCGAATGGGGCGTAGCAGCCGCAGTTCGGTAATCAGTTCGGTAATCCGCGGGGTTTTATGCCGATTCAGCAGTCCATGCAGTTTAGGCCACCTATGCAGCCACCGCGGTTTCGGCCACGGCGGCGGCGGCACGCAGTAGTCACCGCGAGGACGGTCTGACGTAAGATATGTTCCGCACATTGGCTCAAAGTATGAGCACCTTATCCAGAGGTCTTCAGCAGTATCAGTAGAGGACTGATACGAGTATCTTTGGTCTTGAGAGGCAGATGGGACAGATTGCAGATGCGGTGGGTAGATTGGAGGCTCAGAATTTGGGAAAGTTGCCATCAAGGACAGAACCGAATCTGAATCGAAACGTGAGTGCTTTGTAACAACTGAGGAGTGGTAAGGAGTTGATAGACACGGTGATCAATGAGGAACCGGAGTTAGAGGTTGAGAAAGGCGAGCCGACAGAGAAAAAGTCGTGGAAGAGAAGGGTACTGCATCTGAGTCTGTGCCACCAGTAGTAGAGCCAGATGTGCCGTTTCCTCAAGCCTTGAGAGAGTCGAGGAAACCTGAGCCTGACAAGGCAATTTTTGATACTTTCAAGAGGCTTGAGGTGAACATTCCGTTCTGGATCTTCTTGAGTAGTCCGAGGTATGCCAAGTTTTTGAAGGAGCTGTGTACCACTAAGAGAGACCGAGGTTGAGGACTCGAGAAAAAGGCAAAGGTCTGGCGAGCATGTTTCTGCCGTTTATCAGAGGAAGTTGCCTAAGAAGTGCAATGATCCGGGGATGTTTGTGATCCCTATTTCTCTAGGGGATTCATCGGAGCACAAGGCAATGCTCGATTTGGGGGCTTCAATCAATGTGATGCCTTACACATTGTTTGAGAACCTAAAATTGGGGACATTGCAAGACACCCGGGTAATTATACAGTTGGCTGACCTGTCCAATGCTTATCCGAAGGGGTTAGTAGAGGATGTTCTCGTCCGGGTTGGTAAGATGATTTTTCCGGCTGACTTTTACGTGTTGGATATGGATTCTGATCCTAAGGCCCCCATTCTTCTTGGAAGGCCTTTCATGTCTACAGCTAGAACCAAGTTTGATGTGGCCAATGGTTCGTTGTCTATGGAGTTCGATGGGCAGGTCATGGAGTTCAACATCTTTGACTCCATGAAATACCCAAAGGACGTCCACTCCTTATGTTTCATGGATGTAATTGAGCCTGTGGTAGAGGATGTTTTTGAGGTGTGCAGCACCAATGATGATTTGAAGGCGGTTTTAGAGAATGCATTGGGGTTTGCGGAGTTGGATTTTGAAATTTCCGACAGTCTGAAGGAAGCACTAATGAGCTTATCAGGTGATACTCCGGGGTATGTGAAGGTGCAGTTAGAGATTCCGCCAGGGAAGCCCGTGCCATCTATTGAGAAGGCACGAGCTCGAGTTGAAGACCCTACCGGGAGGGGTTGAAATATGTTTACTTGGGAGAGAATGATACGTTGCGGTGGTAATCTCAAGCAAGCTGAATGAGGTGCAGGAAGAGAAATTGGTAGAGGTGGTTCGGGCAAGGAAGGAGGCGATTGGGTGGACTATTGCCGATCTTAAGGGCATAAGTCCATCTTTGTGTACACATAAGATTGTTCTGGAGGATGATGCAAAGCCGGTTAAGCAACCGCAAAGGAGGATGAATCCACCAATGATGGAGGTGGTAAAAAAGGAAGTGCTGAAGTTAATGCAGATGGGGATCATTTACCCCATATCCGACAGTAAGTGGGTGAGTCCCACTCAGTGTGTTCCAAAGCGAGGCGGGATCACCGTCTCAATAAATCATAAGGGAGAGTTGGTTCCAATTCGGGAGCAAACGGGTTGGCGAGTGTGCATCGACCTTCGGCGCCTTAATGAGGTAACACGTAAGGATCATTTTCCCCTCCCCTTTATTGATCAAATGCTTGAAAGGTTAGCCGGAAGGGCGTATTACTGTTTTCTTGATGGTTATTCTGGGTATTTTCAAATACCTATTGCCCCGGAAGACCAAGAGAAAACTACGTTTACTTGCCCTTTTGGCACCTTTGCATATCGGAGGATGCCGTTTGGATTGTGTAATGCACCTGCGACTTTTCAAAGGTGTATGATGAGCATCTTTTCTGACTTTGTTGAGAATTTCATGGAGGTCTTCATGGATGATTTCACTGTTTATGGAGACTCATTCGACCAATGCCTTGCTCACCTTGCTCTTGTCTTGGACCGTTGCATTGAAACAAACTTGGTTTTGAATTATGAAAAATGCCATTTTATGGTTGAGCAAGGCATTGTGTTGGGTCATGTGGTGTCAAAGAAAGGCATAGAGGTTGATAAGGCAAAAATTGATGTCATTTCTTCCCTTCCCTATCCAACTAATGTGCGTGAGGTCCGGTCTTTCCTCGGTCATGCGGGGTTTTACCGGTGCTTCATAAAGGATTTTTCAAAAATCGCCTCTCCTCTATGCACTTTATTACAAAAAGAGGTTGATTTTCATTTTGATGAGAGGTGTAAGGGAGCGTTTGATGAGTTGAAGTCTAGGTTGACCACCACCCCCATAATTCAAGCACCCGATTGGTCTCGCCCCTTCGAGATCATGTGCGATGCTAGTGATTATGCAGTTGGGGCTGTTTTGGGTCAAAAGGTTGAGAGGGCATCCCATGTCATTTATTATGCTTCTATGACCCTCAATGATACCCAAAGGAATTATACCACAACCGAGAAGGAGTTGTTGGCGGTTGTGTTTGGTCTTGAGAAGTTTCGGTCATATCTTTTAGGCACCAAAGTCATTGTTTACACCGACCATGCTGCTCTTAAGTATCTTATGACCAAGAAAGAGGCGGAACCTAGACTTATTATGTGGATCCTTTTATTGAGTGAATTTGATATCGAGGTGAAAGATAAGAAGGGGTCCGAGAATCTTGTGGCCGACCATTTGAGTTGTCTTGTGCTTAAAGAGGATGAGCCCTCTAATCATTGTTCAATTCGGGGTGAGTTTCCCGATGAGTCTCTTTGGGTGGTTCAGTCGTCTGCACCGTGGTATGCAGATTTGGTCAATTTTCTTGTGTCTCAAAAGTTCCCTCCGGGACTTAATAAATCTAAGAAGGATAAAATCCGGAGTGAGGCAAAATATTATGTGTGGGATGAGCCTTATTTGTGGAGGCATTGTGCAGACCAAGTGATCCGTAAGTGTGTAGCCGATAGTGAGATTCATTCTATCCTTAGATTTTGTCATGAACATGCATGCGGTGGTCATTTCGGTGCTAGAAACACGGTGAGGAAAGTGCTTGAGATTGGTTTTTATTGGCCTACCATGTTCTATGATGCATATAATTTTTGCAAATCTTGTGATAGGTGTCAAAGAGTTGGTAACATAGGTCGACGTGATGAGATACCACAACACTTCGTCTTAAATTGTGAGATTTTTGACGTATGGGGAATCGACTTTATGGGTCCTTTTCCCAATTCTTTTGGCTTCTTGTATATCTTGTTGGCGGTTGACTATGTTTCCAAGTGGGTTGAAGCAATCCCCACACGCACCGATGATTCACGGGTAGTGGTTAATTTCCTTAAGACCAACATTGTGAGTAGGTTTGGTATGCCTAGGGCAATCATTAGTGATAGGGGGACCCATTTTTGTAATAGGACGGTCGAAGCTTTGGTTAAGAAATATCATATTACTCATAAGATTTTGACCGCCTATCACCCCCAAACTAATGGCCAAGCTGAGGTGTCCAACCGGGAGATCAAGTCCATTCTTGAGAAAACTGTGAATCCATCTAGGAAGGATTGGAGTCTTAGACTTGATGATGCTTTGTGGGCCTATCGGACGGCTTATAAGACACCTATCGGTATGTCCCCATATCGGTTAGTGTTTGGGAAGCCATGTCATTTACCGGTGGAGTTGGAACATAGAGCATTTTGGGCCATTAAGAAATTTAATATGAACCTAGATGGGTCCGGTGAGGAGAGAAAGTTGCAACTAAGTGAGTTGGATGAGATCAGGAGAGACGCTTACGAGAACAACCAACTCTATAAGGAGCGGGCAAAAGCTTGGCATGACAAAATGATCAATAGAAAGGACTTTAAGGTTGGTCAAAAAGTCCTTTTATTTGATCCCCGTCTCTAGTTGTTTCCCGGAAAGCTAAGGTCGCGGTGGACCGGACCTTTTATTGTGAGGGAGGTATATCCGCATGGTGCGGTTGAGATTGGTAGTCTCTCCGGAGACAAGGTTTTTAAAGTAAATGGTCAACGCCTAAAATTGTATCATGATGGCGTGGGAATAAATGAGGATATGGAGGTGCATTATCTCCAAAATCCTAATTATGAGTAGACCGTATTTCTGAGTCTTGTCAAGGACTTAAAAATTTGATGCTAGCCGGGGGCTTACCCGACGTTTGGTCTAGCTAAAGACGTTAAAGAAGGGCGGCTAATCGGGAGGCAACCCGGGATTTAATCATTCATTCTTAGTTTTTATTGTTGTTGTATTTACTTTCTATAATATTTGAATCGGTGCTACTTAAGGTATTTGTTTTTGTGGTGTTGTACAGGGAGTAGCAGGGAGAAAGGATCAAACCCTGGGCTTCTAAAAAAAAAAAAAAAAATAAAAAAAAATTGAAAAAATGAAAGGCTAGGTGAAAACCGGAAACGGCACCTAGGCAAAAGGTGAGTGAGTGAAATTCTTTCAATTTTTTTATTCACCGGTGTTGAAGTCATAAGGGGGGTTCGGAGTTTCGGGTTAGGATGTTCACTTTGGTGTAGGAGGTTCGGATTAGAGGAGATAGATTAGAAATCCTCATTCATTCTGGAGTTATAAGGGGGAGTAGGTGTTTGTTTTCATGAGGTAGTTGTGAGGGATTAAACACCCGAACAACTTTTATTTTGAGGGATGATGTAGTGAGAGCCAAGCGTGGGGGAAACGTAGGTTATATTTAGTTCCCCTTGGCTTTTGTGTGAGGACCTTGGCTTGGA
The DNA here is from genome assembly GCA_022495995.1 of Adenophora triphylla var. japonica. NCBI lineage: Eukaryota > Viridiplantae > Streptophyta > Magnoliopsida > Asterales > Campanulaceae > Adenophora > Adenophora triphylla. The sequence continues at coordinate 219,660 of JAFEMH010003438.1, forward strand.
TACTGTTATATTGGGAGTTGGTATCAAGTTAAGGTCATTGTTTTCATTGATCATATTTATTGGTGATATAAGGAGACGGAGTTTCTTGTACTCTGTTTGTGACTTTTGTTTGACTTGTTGGCGGATTAGAGGAGACTAGGAATCATTACCCTCCATGCATCTGTTTTAGGCCGGTGTTAGATTGGAGTTTAGGATATTACTCAAGGATGAGTAATGGTCTAAGCGTGGGGGTATTTGATAGCGCGGATTTGTTCTATGTAACTCCTATGTTTTCCGGTATTATTTTGTGTTATTTCCATGTAATTTGTTAGGTTTGATGTCATTTGAGTGATTTTATGTATTGTGAGGATTTTGAGAAAAAACTATGTATTTTGAGAGAATTGTAGAGATTTTATGATGTAAGTGTTTTGGTCCTAAAGAGCAGCTCAATGACATCAAGTTTTAAACCCATGGAAGTCAAGCCAAGGAAATTTGGAAGCAAGCCAAGGATTGAAGAGAAAATATGAAGAAATCAGTGATTTTGCTTCAGGGGACGAGTCGTCCCCATTTGGCCTAACTATTCCCCAAAGGGGGGACGCCAGATTCAGTGAGGGTTGCAAACATGGACGAGTCGTCCCCCACATCACGACTCGTCCCCATTGAAGGAAGACCAAGGGACGACTCGTGACCCTAGGGACGACTCGTGCCCTGATCGCTGGAATGATGTAATTTTGCAATTTTCTTTATTTTTAATTTATTTTCTTTTCCTTTTTAGCTAGGGTTTAGGGAGGAAGTATAAATACTTTCTTTTAGCAGTCTTTTTGGGTTATCTTATCTCTCATTAGTTATTTTAAAAACAATATTCAAGCTTTGAATCTCCATGGAAGGCTAAAATCTCTTGCTTTGGATTTGTGACTTTTGAACCATCTTTACTTTCAATTGAGGTTTGATTTCTTTTGATTATTCTTCCCTAATTGCAATTTTACTTGTTCTTAATTTCAAATCAATTTCTAGGGTTTTGAGAAATTGATCAATCTCTTTATCCTTTTAATTGATTATTGCTAGATCTCCCTTGTATCGTGTCGGACTAGGGTTATCATTGTAGCACTTTTGCAATTCTTGAATGTTTCATCTTGGATTGTAATTAAAGTAAAATTGGCTTTAATTCTATTTGAAATAACAATAGGTTAATTTCTTGATCTTAATCTCTTAAAACCTTCATCGATTAATACTTTGAATCTTGACCGTGTCGGCTAGGTTTTGGTATTGATTAGGATTATTAGTTGAGCGTGTCGCCGCTAGTAATTATTAACAAAGAAGAGATAAAGATTTTACATCTTGTGATCAAGTAATTAGGGAGAAGAAAGAAAGAATCATTCCGGTGATATTGATTGATAGACGGGGATAATTTTGCATATCCAAAGTGTTCTTTTACATTATTATTCATAACTTAGATTTTAATTCCCGTCATAGGATTATAATTATTCAACAAACAAACCCCCCCCCCATTTGTGTGCGTGACTTGATCGTTTGCAATACTGTTCCCTGAGATCGATCCTGGACTTCCACTATCTACATTATTAGGAGTCCTTGTAGTAATTTGTAGGCGTGCGACTTAGCCTACCAACTTCCGTTAAGTTTTCGTTAAAGGACGGGCATACGATGACGGCCGGGATTGAAAACAAGGAAGGGAACGGACTTTCATTAGGTTTTCGTTAAAGGACGGGCTTAGGATGACGGCCAGGGTTGAAAACGAGGAAGGGAATGGAATTCCGTTAAGTTTTTGTTAAAGGACGGGCTTACGATGACGGTCGGGCTTGAAAACAAGGAAGGGAATGGACTTCCGTTAAGTTTTCGTTAAGTTTGGGGTCTGGATGCAGAGGACCAGAAATTAAAGGGGCAAAATAGGAATTTCTCCCTGTAATCTTGTCCGCACGGATCGAACCAGCATGGCGTCTGGGTTAAAAAACAGACAGTCGTGTCTGTCTTCTCCAATTTCCCAAGCAGTCAGTCGAGAGAATCGAGAGAAAATAAGAGAGAGGAGATAGAAACCTCCATTGTTGTCTGGTTTCTTCGCAAAATCCTTCAAAATCAAGGCTATGGAGGAAAGGGGAAGAGCTTGTGGAGTCCGTCGAGGTTGGGTGAGTCGGGAGGCGGCGGAGAGGAGACTTGAGTTGGTGAGAATGCACCGCCACTACATGCTCTCGCAATCGATAAATGAGAAGTTTTATCCGGATATGTGGCAACATTGGGCAACCGACGTGGATCTTCACATGGTATGATACTCAATTTTGGCTATTTTGTTGATTTTTTGTCAAAATTGGTATATGTTTGACTTAGGGCTTGAACTGTCAAAATTGAGGCTTTTGTTTATTTTGCCGTGGAAAATTGAAATTGATGATGCATATGTTTAATTGAAGTTATGGGTAGAAATAATATGAAATTTGTTTACGAAAAACATGGGTAGTTTGCATAATGTAAAAACAAAGTGGGTACAAATTTGCCGAATTTGGGACGGACTCTTGCGTAAGAGATTTTTGTGGTGAAAATTTGCTTTTGTAAATGCATGCTTGATAACATGGTGCCTGGTATGTGAGAAAAGATGTATGTTATTTTGTAACACAAATTTACCGAATTTGGAACGGACTCTTGTGTAAGAGATTTTGATGAAAAATGAATACAAATTTATCGAATTTGGAAAGGACTCTTGTATAAGAGATTTTGATGAAAAATGAATACAAATTTGCTGAATTTGGAACGGACTCTTGTATAAGAGATTTTGATGAAAAAAAAATGTTTTGTAAAATGAACACAAATTTGCCGAATTTGGAACGGACTCTTGTGTAAGAGATTTTGATGAAAAATGTTTTTGTGAATGCATGTTTGTGAGAAAAGATGTGTGTAGGAAAATGTATCCGAAAATGGGACGGAGTTTATTTTCTTTCTTTCCTGTTCTTTTGTTGTTCGTATCATATTGGAAATTTTGATGACATATTTGTATTGTGTCTACTTTCAGGAGAGAGGTGATATCATCCAACGTAAGTTGGATAAGCTGAAGAGGCGGGGGTCCGTGGAGGCAGTTGTCAGGCTTTGGGATGCTTTGCCCACAGCTGACAGGGTGGGTTATCGGAGTCCTCGTCAGCTTGTGGTAGCTTCTAAGCTTTACGGCTTCGTTGAGGGCCTGAGAGGGGTGGCTGGGTTACATAAGAGCAAGGGGATCCTTTTGGCGCTGGTCGAGTACTGGTGGGATGTTACCCACACTTTTTACTTCTTCTGGGGGAGGCTACCGTGACCCCTACTGATTATGACGCTATTACTGGCCTGTCCTTTAAAGGGCTCAGCTTGGAGTGGCACCACGGGTATACGGACGCGGAGCTGATGAATCTGCTGGGGATTGTCATCGTGCCGCGGAAGGGGATGGGCATGGAATATGCCGTGATCGAGGCAAAGTTAGCCGAGAGCATAGCTCGGTATGAGAGAGGGGACCAGACCATCGCAGCTGAGTAGATCACTTGATGCTTCTTATGGTTTGCCCTTTCCAGCACTCTGTTTGGGCACGCTGAGGGTACAGCTATGTTCGATTTGCTAGGGTCTTTGGCGGATATAGACAGGATAGACGAGTACGCCTGGAGAGAGGCGGGCTTGGCGGAGTTATACTTCGCTTTGGACAGATACAGCTGGAAGGCGTCCACCTCCCTGACCTGCTTCGAGTTCCCATTAGAGGTACACTCTCTTTCTTTTCCTTTATCCCTTATACATATTGTGTATGCACTTTTGGTTTTTTGATGGGTTTCCTTTGTTGGATGCTGAATGAACGCTCGCCGAAAAATAAAAATAGGAGTCGCCACGCCGTTTTTAAGGAAACATTGAAAACCTTTTGAAATGAGAAAATGGGTTCGGGGGTCAGGTTACGTGTTGGGAAGAACCGAGAGTTCACCCAACACGTCTCGTCCGTAGACGAGTCTTTCTATGTTCAACATTCAAAACATCCAAATGTGTGTGCAATTTGTGTGAGACAAAATATGTATAAGATGCATTTTAATGCTTTATTGATAAACTGGGAGGGATACAACTTGTGAACCACTTATTTGGGGGGGCCACATCCCGATTACAACGAGGCAATCAACTTACAATTGAAAAGGGACCTGCTGCATTTGGCTAAGTATGTCGCCCGACACAGGACCATGAATGGCCAGTTGTGTCGTGGGACATATTATGCCATATGCAGAGGTTTACAACTAGGCTAATTACGGAGACAAACCAATATCAACAACAAGGTTAACAAAAATGGAATTAACGGCAACAACGAGATTGCAAAGATGGAAAATTATAATTGCAATGAGACAATATTATCACCTAGATGTGGATAAACACATATGAGAGAATGAATATGATTGATTCATCCTCTATTTGGTGTTTAGACAAATTAATATCAACCAAATACTTAAGCACAAATCACAGCACCGGGAACAGAAATGAGATTATGTCCATACCAATTTAATCAGTTCTAGCATGAAGAACAAACCCAAACATGGCAATATCCATGAATCAACAATATCAAATACCAATCAGGTTCTAGCCTGAACAACAATATCAAATACGGCAAAACCCATGAATCAACGAGGAGAGAGAGAAATGGAATTGATGATCAAACACATATTACAGCATACTGGGAATACAAACATGAGATCATAACAATGTGAATTCAATCAGTTCTAGCATGAAGAACCAAAATCAATATCAAACAAATGCATCAAGCCATACGGATCAAAGCGTACTGGAAACAAAACGAGGAGAGAGAGAGAGAAATAGAATTGGAATATCACCCTCGTAGTATCCATGCTCTCTATACCACGTCGGTATAGGGAGCCTTCAATTCAGCTCCGAGAGAGAGAGATCGAGCTCACTGTGAAGCTTCGAGGCTGAACGAGCGCAACGCAAAAGGGGGTTGGAAACAGGGGAGCGATTGAGAGAGGGATTAGCTTGTCACCGGTGAGGAGGAGGTTGCTCAGGCTGATTTAATGGAAGAGAGCCGGTGAGGGGCGATTGTAGTTGGATTTGGGTTGCCGGCGAATTTAGAAGGGAAAACCAGGTCGCTGTTTGGGTGGAGATAGAGAGCTCGGAGGAAGAAGATCGAATGTGGATTGGGTAGAGGGAGGTGGCGCGATGATGGAGATTCAAAGGGGATTAGGTCACCGGCGATTGGGTTGGTGAGGAAGGATTAGTGAAGAAGATGATTCGGGGAGAGCAATGGCGGTTTACATTTAGTTAGAGAAGGTGTCTGCGTTTAGTGAGAGAAGGTCTCTACATTTAGAGAGAGAGAGAGTATCTGAGAGTGAGAGGCCCCCTTGACAAATGACTGAAAATCCTTATTTAAGATTGATTTGGAATGGTTTTATTATGTCGCACGACCAAACAAGGATAACCGCTTTCCTTCTAGAAACTTGCCAGGTGGCGAAATCTGGACCCTTCTTGAGTAATTCCTTAAAGGTCCAAAGTGAATAATTCTTTCTAGGTCCTTCCTTAGCGAGAAACTTATAAAAAGCTCCCGAAAGTCTCGGAATGAACCGAAAATATACCAAAACGCTCCCTAGTGCACTTTTATTGAGTAAAAGGCACATTTGTTGGGTCACGAGTTGGATTGGGGTACTCACAGAGCCCCTCCGCAACGTCACTTATGGAAGAAGTGAGGTTGTCGATAAGAAGGATCCCAAGCCTAACGAGCGGCTGATGACATGGTAGATGGAGGAAAAATGATTGATGAGGTTGGATGGCTAGACCTTTTGAGAAAGGATTCCTACGTATCCCTAAAAGGGAATCAAGCCAGATTGTAGTTCAGAAACATAGGAACGAGCCTAAAAAGGTATAGGAACAAGCCTAAAAAGGTATAGGAACAAGTCTAAAGCAATATAGGAACAAGCCTAAAACGGTATAGGAACAAGCCTAAAGAGACATAGGAACAAGCCTTAAGAGGTATAGGAACAAGCCTAACAGGTATAGGAACAAGCCTAAAGGGTATAGGAACAAGCCTAAAAGGTATAGACACAAGCCTAAAAAGGTATAGGAACAAGCCTAAAAGGGTGTATAGGAACAAGCCTAAAAGGTATAGGAACAAGCCTAAAGAGACATAGGAACAAGCCTTAAGAGACATAGGAACAAGCCTAAAAAGGTATAGGAACGAGCCTAAAAGGGTATAGGAACAAGCCTAAAGAGGTATAATCGAGATTAACTCAAAAGTATCGCGAGATGAACTCCAAGACTTGAAATGACTTTTACGAGAAAGTAAACATAAGACAAGATGATTTGCAGTTGAAATGAGATATACTTTCATACCTGTGTTGTGTTTGCCTGCAAGGGTTGTGCACACGAAGATCACTTGAAGTGATTGGCTGTCTTTGGAAGCACTTGCCGGGTAGGACACGAACTTTGCTGTTGATATTACCGTTGCAAGACGGACTCTGCTGATGATTTGATGTTGCAAGACGGGTATTGCTGATGCTTTTCCATTGCAAGACGGACTTTGTTGACAATTTACCATTGTAAGACGGACTTTGCTGACAATTTACCGTTGCAAGACGGACCCTGCTGATGATTTTCCATTGCAAGACGGGTACTGCTGATGATTTTCCATTGCAAGACGGATATGGCTGATTTTCCATTGCGAGACGGACTTTGATGATGATTTTCCATTGCAAGACGGACCTTGTTGATGATTTGACATTGCAAGACGGACCCTTTGATGATGGTTTGCCAACGAGGCTGATGAGCTTGACGAGTATTACTTGGAGACTGAGGCAGCTAGGGCTCTTTCAAACGATGTTGATGAGTCTGAAGATGACGAGACCTATGAAGATGATAAGGACATAATATGCCACCTGCAAGATTTGAACTCCTTGTACAGATTGTGATTTGAGGCGCAATCCTCACGATCAGATTATGATCACTTGATTATTGTACCCTGTGAGGGGAAAAACACAACACTACTAGGCACTTTGCATTTTATTGAAATTAGTTATTACTAGCTCTAAGCATTGTTAAATTCATTGCACGAGTCCATCTTGGTTGGGGATGAAAATGAAGGATTTTGCAAGGCTTGACAAGCGGATATGTATGTAGCCATTATGCTATGATGGATTTATGATGGAATGACTGTGTATATGATGATGTATGGGTCGAACCCTATCCCATGAAGGATGGATGATATGGCGCTGCTAGGCAAGTCGGGGTGTACCCTGAGAGTACAGATGGCATCAGGTTGATTGTTGCTGATAAGGACAAAGTGTGTCGCGCGCCTGAGGCAGAAAGCAGTAGAGAAAGTGCAGAGAATGACCTAGCTTTGAAGAGATGACTAGGCGAAGCCCCAGTTGATAATGCAAAGCAAACCTGCAGGGAATCTGGTAAGGAGAGCTTGAGAGGACATCACAGCAAATCCCCAGTTTGAAGAGATCCAATGCAGTCCCATTACAGGCAGAATCATCATGCGGCAAATGAGACACCCATCTTTTCAGACCTTAGTCAATCAGTTATAGACTCGGAAATATATACGTGCAGGGGCACATCTTTCGAAAAGTGGGAAATGAATCCCGAATTTGTGTATGACACACTCGCTTTTGGGTTTAACTCTTTTGAGAGAGTATAAGCACAACAAGGTGTGGAAAAGTGTATGGAAGCCCCTGCTGACAGAAAAACAATGTTTGGCTCTTTATTCCTAGAATGTAGAAAGAGAAGACATGTCGAGACATTTGAAAACCTGTCTTATTCGTGATGATCACAAAGCTGCTTAAAATCCTTTATTGATGTTCGGGTTATTCAACCACCAAAGCTGATATGAACAAATATTTTTATCAATCCCGAGGAGAAAGCCCACTGATATCGAGAATCAAACTCGGAAAGATGGAATGAAGGATCTGTGTATAGGTACGGCCCTTGAGGAGACCAGATTTTCTGAGTTTTGTTTGTGATTTCGACCGGACCAGTTATGGTTGCCTACGTTCCCCTCCTTGGGAGGAGCTCAGGTCGCCGTAGTTCGGGCTTATCCTGATTGAAAGGAAGAGGAATATGAAATTTCGAGATTTTGAGGACCTTTGAGGATTTTTTTTTTCTGAGAATTGGAGAATTGAAGAACATGTCCCCTTGGAGTGTCGATGAAAAACACGGATGTGAAGCCCCAGTGGGACGTTCACGGCGAGTGTTTGTGGAAGAGAAATGGAATATGCTCACATAAAGTACCAAATGAATGGATTGAATTTGCCCAATCTTAGATCGATGATTTTGAACTGAGATGGATTGGGTTCTAACTTAAGCAAGCAATGAAGCATTAATCTGATTTAGATCTCGAAGATATTAGAATGAAGCTGCTATCTGGTAGGAATTGTAGTTGTGTTTCCGGGCTTCGATCGGCCATCGGGTGATTTGGGATATCATGACCTCTTAAGATGAGAGGTCGGCCGGGCTTTTTGCTGACTGAACCTCTAAAGATGAGAGGTTGGCTTGCAGGGATGTGTTTGGGATTTCTAAGGCAAGGGAATCGATTGCCTCTAAGAATGAGAGGTCAAATTTTGACTTTGGCCAAAGGCAAGGTTAATGGTAATGGGAATATCCTCTAAAAGCGAGAGGATGGTTTGGAATTATTTGGGTAATGGGAATATCCTCTAAAATCGAGAGGATGGCTTGGAATTGGTTTTGAAAGGTGAGGGGACATCCATGTTGTCTCTTTATTCACTCTGAGACTCCTCGCGAGTAACGACCGAATCCTTTGACTTTTGCTTTCGAGAGAATTGCTAGGGACTATGCTCTCTTTCTTTTCTTTTCTCTTTTTTTTTATTCTTTTATTCTTTTTTTTTTTTGTATTTTTGTCTCTCTCTTTTTTTCAATTTTGTTTTTTAGAGGAGAATTTCAGCTAGTCCCTAGGATGGATCATTGCATTTCGCCTTTCTTGAGCTTGGAGACGGTCGATCTTCTTTTGAATCATGGGAGCCCCTCTTCTTCTTGAGATGGTTAGACGAGTTTCAAAAATGCCGATCTTGAAATGAAAGGGTATTGTTTAGTGAGGGTGAGGTAATGGCTTTCCTATGGGTGAAAGGTTTCAACCGCAGTCCCTACCGGATGATCCGAACGAGATTGAGTCTTCATTGCTTGTTTAAGCTTACTCTGAGAAGGATTCATGCAAATTCATGTGAGCGACGAGATGGTGAGGGCGAAGGAAGATATGTGAGCACAGGAGATGCGAGATGGGGAGTTGGTGAGCCCCAATTTGAGAAGGATGTCACTCGGCTTTCCCACTCCGATCAATTTAAACATTAGTCATTTCAAAGCATTAGTCGGTGAGCAGCACAAGTGATCATTTGGAATAAGACCATTTCAACTGAGTGTAACATGGGTATGTAAGTGATGTCTCGAGTCTAGTAAGAAGAGAAACAAAACATTTTATCACTGCAAAGCAACAACTGGTCCAAAGTGGACTCGACAGACTCATGTTCGAAAGGGACATTGTAGAACCTACGAGGACTGATTGACTTCTTCAACATTGGATGGGAGGAAGAGCATCGTTGCCATCGTTGGGAAGAGGACCCTTCTCAACCTTTTTGTCATTCATAAGTCATCCTCCTTAGCTTTCAGCAATCTGAGCAAGCAACCAGGCCTCTCGCTCGCGAGGAAAAACGGCTTCAAAGGGAGCTCGCAACTTTTCGATGGACACACCATTTGCACTCTGCTGACCCATGGGATATGAACTTCCAGGCTGGTGGGCCATAATCTTCCCTGCACCGAGCATTTTGGATTCTGAATCATATGGTCAACCACTCGGGCACTTGAACTGCTTCCGCCTCGAGGATATGAACCAATGAGCGCCGGGAACGAGAGCACACAACCAACTTGTCGTAGTTGCAGAGGTGAGAGCGTGTATAAGGTGGAGGATTGAGAACTTTGAGGAGGTATGGGAGAGGGAAGAATATGGAAGGAGATGGACTCATGCAACATCTTATTAATGTTCAAGTATAAATCGATGGCTTTTAAGTCCTATGAACAGTTGGGAAAGGATAAGCCATTATTCACGCAATCTAGACCTCGGGGGAACCTAGGGACACATCATCTAAAAATACACCAAATGCGTTGAGTCAAAATTAATTATAGGCAATGATACCTAAATAAAACCAAAGCATTTATGGGACGGACGAGCAATCCCAATTTCTGGAGAAATTTGGGCAGCATAACGGGTATTCCTGAAGAATTTCAAGGAAAAATCTGGCATGACCTCTCGTCGGTGCACGTTGACAAAGCGACATGATCTCTCGTTAGAACATGCCGTGGGAACGACATGTCCTCTCGTGAAACCATCTTGCGATGGCAACATGCCCACACGTGCTGGATTTTGGGATAGGTACGAAGGCTTATTAGAAATTTTGAAACAATTCATTTTAGTGTATTTAAAAATGTCGTGTCAAAACCAACCATTTTGGGTAAGGTTTAAATGTGTGGCGCCACCTATAACGCACTAGGGGGATAGGTTTGACATTAGGCGCTCAAGCGTAGGCGACATACATCACCGTCCACGATGCCGTCAATCGAACCCGAGGGTTCTAAATCTACGTGATGTAGTGTGCGGATGACTAAATTCCTTTATTTGCGAAAAAATGATTTTTTTTTATTTTTTATTTTTTATTTGAAAATGAGTGATAAAGGATAAAACAACACACACACGCCCCACAGAGCACAATAATCAAGGATCAATAATACAATCCCAAGGACTGGCCCACAATCACAATCTGCACCAAGAAATCGAATCCTGCAAATTGACCACTTCTGTCGCACTACACAGGACAGACGTGTCAAGTTATGTCGCGTGACAGAAGGAGCCATAATCTCAGGATCTCAAGCAAACTGCATCAGTCCCAGCCTCCAAGCAAAACACTCTACCTTAGTCTCAAAGAATAGCAAACAGGATACAAGGAGGGGAAGAGCAACAAAGCACATAAAATGCATTTCAACACATAGAATGTCACACACAAAGCACACACAAGTGAATGAGAAAGATGTTGAACAAACACGCGAAAGTTTGACCCACTTTTTGAAAAACAAGTTTCAAATGTTCACCAGCGGAGTCGCCACTAAATGAACGCTAGTCGAAATATAAAAATAGGAGTCGCCACGCCGTTTTTAAGGAAACATTGAAAACCTTTAGAAATGAGAAAATGGGTTCGGGGGTCAGGTTACGTGTTGGGAAGAACCGAGAGTTCACCCAACACGCCTCATCCGTAGACGAGTCTTTCTATGTTCAACATTCAAAACATCCAAATGTGTGTGCAATTTGTGTGAGACAAAATATGTATAAAATGCATTTTAATGCTTTATTGATAAACTGCGAGGGATACAACTTGTGAACCACTTATTTTGGGGGGGGGGGCACGTCCCGATTACAACGAGGCAATCAACTTACAATTGAAAAGGGACCTGCTGCATTTGGCTAAGTATGTCACCCGACACAGGACCATGAATGGCCAGTTGTGTCGCCGGACATACTATGCCATATGCAGAGGTTTACAACTAGGCTAATTATAGAGACAAACCAATATCAACAACAAGGTTAACAAAAATGGAATTAACGGTAACAACGAGATTGCAAAGATGGAAAATTATAATTGCAACGAGACAATATTATCACCTAGATGTAGATAAACACATATGAGAGAATGAATATGATTGATTCATCCTCTATTTGGTGTTTAGGCAAATTAATATCAACCAAATACTTAAGCACAGATCACAGCACCGGGAACAGAAATGAGATTATGTCCATACCAATTTAATCAGTTCTAGCATGAAGAACAAACCCAAACACGGCAATATCCATGAATCAACAATATTAAATACCAATCAGGTTCTAGCCTGAACAACAATATCAAATACGGCAAAACCCATGAATCAATGAGGAGAGAGAGAAATGGAATTGATGCTCAAACACATATTACAGCATAGTGGGAATACAAACATGAGATCATAACAATGTGAATTCAATCAGTTCTAGCATGAAGAACCAAAACCAATATCAAACAAATGCATCAAGCCATACGGATCAAAGCGTACTGGAAATAAAACGAGGAGAAAGAGAGAAATGGAAATGGAATATTACCCTCGTAGTATCCACACTCTCTATACCACGTCGGTATAGGGAGCCTTCAATTTAGCTCTGGGAGAGAGAGAGATCGAGCTCACTGTGAAGCTTCGAGGCTGAACGAGTGCAACGCAAAAGGGGGTTGGAAACAGGGGAGCGATTGAGAGAGAGATTGGTTTGTCACCGGTGAGGAGGAGGTTGCTCAGGCTGATTTAATGGAAGAGAGCCGGTGAGGGGCAATTGTAGTTAGATTTGGGTCACCGGCGAATTTAGAAGGGAAAACCAGGTCACTGTTTGGGTGGAGATAGAGAGCTCGGAGGAAGAAGATCGAAGGTGGATTGGGTAGAGGGAGGTGGCGTGGTGATGGAGATTCAAAGGGGATTTGATCGCCGGCGATTGGGTTGGTGAGGAAGGATTGGTGAAGAAGATGATTCGGGGAGAGCAATGGCGGTTTGCGTTTAGTGAGAGAAGGTCTCTGCATTTAGAGAGAGAGAGAGAGTATCTGAGAGTGAGAGGCCCCCTTGACAAATGACTGAAAATCCTTATTTAACATTGATTTGGAATGGTTTTATTATGTCGCACGACCAAACAAGGATAACTGCTTTCCTTCTAGAAACTTGCCAGGTGGCGAAATCTGGACCCTTCTTGAGTAATTCCTTAAAGGTCCAAACTGAATAATTCTTTCTAGGTCCTTCCTTAGCGAGAAATTATAAAAAGCTCCCGGAAGTCTCGGAATGAACCGAAAATATACCAAAACGCTCCCTAGTGCACTTTTATTGAGTAAAAGGCACATTTGTTGGGTCGCGAGTTGGATTGGGGTACTCATAGATGCAGGTTTGGGCCTTGGAGATTTTTGGCTGCGTCTTATGGGACCATGTCCAGGGGGAGGCTTTTGCATACCCGGCGATGCTTTGGTGGACGAAGGACGCCCGGGTGAATAGGACTAGCCGAACTAGGATAAAGATGTGGCACAGTGATGTGGTGCCATTTTTTAAGGCAGAGACTAGTGATAGGGTTATTTTTTACCCTTGGAGCCAGTTCGAGGTGGACCAGTTGGGTGGCGCTGAGCGCTGGACGAGCCATAGGAGGATCATGCGGGGACTCACCTATGATGTTTAATAATTGGGGGAGAGGGTGAAGAGGTAGCATGGTCTAGGGTTGGCTACTTTGACGCCGGCTGAGCCTCCGGCTGAGCCTCCGACTGACATGCTGTTTCCCCGAGAAGGGTCAGCGAACTAGGACTGGTTCAGAGGTGGGCGGCCTGCCCTGGAGTATGTTACTCAGGAGCCCTATTAGGCGTTTGTGGTGCGCAGGTTGAGGACGCCTCAGGTGCTAGCGAGGGAGGGAGATTCGGTAGTGAGGATCCCTCGGGCTGACTTTTCATATACCCAGGACGGGGTTAGGATGAGGGCGCATATACCCCTCCCAGCGGTGACACCGCAAGCTTTCCGGCCTCGACCGAATGCTAAGGTATATGCTGAACACGTTCTGGTTATTTAGGCTTTGCACTTCTTTCGGCATAGCTTCGACAATTTTTAATGCTTCAGTTTCTTCTTTGCAGTACTCATCCCGGGTTGTGGATCGACTTTTGCGCTAGGTTATCGGGGCGAAGAGGTTTATTCGCAACCTCGTGACGAAGGGGAATGTGAAGGGCTCGGAGAGGGCGGCGCGGCTGGGATCTAGTGCCTTTATGCGGGAGAGGTCCCCCATTCCTGCCAGCGAGACTATGCCAGGCAGGAGATCTATGGAGACTTCTTGCGCTCAACCTAGGGGGTCGACGGACGCTTCTCCTTCTGGTTATATGGACAGGAGTGTGGAGCTCTCCCGGGATCATATTATCTTCGGAGGCATGGAGGGATCGGGCTTCATACATGGTAGGACCGGCGAGGGCACCTCTTCATATGGCAGTGGTTACAGTGCTTTTGAGCCGCAGGGAGATCATGGGACTCCCTTACAGACCCAGGGGACGTACGGCCAGAGTTCTGACGCCTTCTCCTTTGGGTACGACTTCTTTTCGGATATTGGTGTGCCGTATCGAGGCATTCCGGCTGATCCTGAGGACCGATACTCTGATGCTGAGGAGGACGACATTGAGTCGGAGATGGCTTTTCCAGAGGCAGCGGCGGAGGGGCCGAGTACGGCTCGACGGAATGTGCGGAGGCGCGGCAAGGAGGTTGTCAGGGAGGAAGATCCCGTTCTCGATTCGGATAGTGATTCCGACTGAGTGTACTTGTTAGGGCAGAAAACATATATACATTCGATGCACATTATTTTTCTATTTGTGGCATGTAATAACTAGGTTAATATATTTTACTTTGCTAAGTATTTTTATTTTGTTAATCCTATACTGAATGCAAGTTGCATGAGCCCGGTTTTGTGTTTTATGGGGACAAAAGAGGGATCTTTGTTGGGATTTTGAATGAAAATCATGGGGAATGGGTATATTTTCATGTTTGGCCGTTTGGGGAAGGATTTCCTCATTTGGGCCAGCAGTTTTTATTGTTGTAAAAAATGTTTTTGGACTGGGGAACAATCTTATCCGTGTGGATGAGATTGAGACTGCAATCTCATCTGCACGGACAAGGGCAACACCTGACAGAGTTATTTAAATTTCACCTCAGACTTGGTTTTCATCACTCAACATCAGCTTCTTCTCTGTTCTTTCTGAAGTCACGACCCAAAACCATAGAGGACCATGGAAAACATGAAGAATTCTCCTAAATTGTCAAAAGAGTTGCAAATGATATTCTTTGACAAGTTCAAGGAATGGTCTCGGGAGGTCATGCATGGGAATAGGGCTTTCTTTGAAGAGAGATACAAGATTAAGTCTCTATGATCTCTTAAGGAGCTTATTCCGGATTATGACTTGATGAGGGCTTCTGCCGCGTTCTGGGACACTCGGAGGCATGTCTTTTGCTTCTCCTACAATGAAGTGGTTCCCACCATTGAAGATTTCAGGGCATTACTTGGAGGACCCGAGGTGGAAGAGGTTGCACTTCCCTTGCCCGGAGGGATGTCTTTTGCCAACAAATTGTCTGGCCTCCTTCAAATCTCTTCGGAGGAAGCTCGAGGTATGATTCGAGGACCCGACTATTTTGACAATTCTAGTCTCCCGGATAGGTTTAGGAGCTTGGGTGTTGTTGGTGATTGTTATTGGGATGCCTTTGCTCTTTGTGCAATCGGGTCTCTGTTCATGTTTGTTCCTTTGGGATGTGCCACCGGTCTCTGTTAGACGTTGTTGTGCACTGCCAATTGGGCCGGGATATAGTTCCCTTGATCTTAGGAGAGACCCTTCACTCTATTGATCGCTTGGCTACCGGGAAGCGGTACCTGCATGGGGGAAGCCCGTTTTTGTTGTCAATGTGGCTGATGGAGAGGCTAGGGGTCCTGCGGGAGGCTCCACTTGTATTCAGGCCATGGACTTTTGCCAGGAGAGGAGTTACAGTTGAGATCGAGGATCAGGCCTCGTGGGAGCGCTGGATGGCTCAGCATCGTACCCAGGACATCCGATGGTGGATTCCGTACTGGCAGATAGAGACTAGGAGGACGCTTCAGGAGGGATCTCAGGTAGTCATACTTCCAGGGCTCTGTTTGTCTACCTTCTACATTCCAGCTTTAGTTCTTAGACAGTTCGGGATGGAGCAGGTACCTTTGGAGGGCTGCGGTGATATTGCCACCCGGGTGGTGATGTCTGTTTCTATGGATGATCCATCTGCATTTTCCCTCTTATCTCGAGGATGGAGGTATCATGCTTTTCCTCCTATGGTCCTCCTCAGTCGTCCGGTGCGTATTTATTTGTCCACTTGGTACTTGGATTGGTATGAGGGACACATGGGGGAGACTCAAGTGACTCTTATGAGGAGGCGTGAGGCCGTGGTGGGACCAGAAGATGTCCTTATTTCAGCATTGAGGAGAGCTGAGGCAAGGGCTAGCCCATATGACAGGAGTGGAGATGATATGTTTGAATATGAGATGAGAGCGGAACGTCAGAGAGACAGGGTTCCTATGACGCTACCCAAGAGGCAGGAAATTAGAGACGAAGCCCAGGCGACTAGAGCTTTGATAGAGGCAGGCTTGATGGACCCGACCCTCATGCCGGAGCTAGGGAGGAGGAGGACGGACATCATTCCCGTGCCTAGGAGGAACATAAGGCATGGTGGGAGGAGATGGAGGAGGACAGAGGGAGACGCTGGCACCAATGGCTAGACCCTTGAGTATCCATTGATCGTCCTTGCAGGCACATTAGTTTTTAGTTATGTATTTTTTATGTCTTTTCTTTTAGCTCAGTTGTGAGTTTAAGAGTAGACCGGGCTTGAAATCATCAAGAAGTTTTTAACTGTGATGAGTAGGTGAATTGCATTAGAGTTTTTCGAGACGCGGATGCGATGTGATCATTGTGTTGATGACAAAATTTGATGTTTATTTATGTTTTAGACCGAACCGTTTCTGGCTGCCTACGTTCCCCTCTTACAAGTGGACTAAGGGGCTCAGGTCTCTGTAGTTAGACCCTATGAGTTGTTATTTTTTTAGAAGGGGGTAGGTAGAGAGAGGGACGAGAGAAGTGAAACCTTGTTATTTACCTAGGCCGCCCTTTCGGGTTTTCAACCTAGTTGGGTGTTACTCTTTTAGCACCTTTGAGGGGAAATGACTCGATCTTTAGGCATAGTATCTGCGGAGCTTGTCTCCATTTACTGGATGCACGAAGGGATTTCCATCTAAGTCTGCGAGCTGCATGGCTCCCCCAGAAAAGATTTTCTGAACTACATAGGGTCCGATCCAGACGGGCTCCCATTTGCCAAGTGGATTGGTGTGGGTCGGAGGCTTCTCTTTTAACACGAGGTTTCCTTCTCGGATGTCCCGATGTTTCACTTTCTTGTCAAAGGCTCTGGCCATTCTTGCTTGGTAAGCCCGAGTGTGTTCCATGGCTTTCAGACGACGTTCATCTAGCAGGGCCAACTCATCGTGGCGACTCTAGAGCCATTCGACTTCATTGATTTGATTTTCCAACAACGCGCGAAGCGAGGGAATTTCCAATTTGATTGGGATCACGGCCTCCATTCCGTAAGTGAGGGCAAATGGCGTTTCCCCTGTGGCAGTTCTGACAGATGTCCTGTATCCCCAGAGGGAAAGGTGGAGCTTGTCTGGCCAACCTCTGCCTCGGAAAACCATCTTCCTGATGATGTTTTCTAGAGTCTTGTTTGCCGCTTCAACAGCACCGTTGGTTTAGGGCCGATAAGGGGATGACTTGTGACGAGTTTCTTTGAATTCTGCCAACAATCTGTCGTATTCTCCCTCGAAATGAGAACCATTATCGGAAATCACTTCAGCTAGCAATCCGTATCTGCACATGATGTTTTCTTTGATAAAGAGGGCTACCTTCTTGGAATTGAGGACTTTGTAAGACTTGGCCTCGACCCATTTGGTGAAATAGTCTATGGCTACCAGGACGAACTCGTGATCGTTGCTTCCTGGTGGTGTAAGCTTGCCAATGACGTCGATTCCCCAGGTAATAAAAGGCCAAGGGGTTGTCATGCAGTAGAGGTCATGCGGAGGCAAATGGTTGAGATTTGAATAGAGCTGACATTTGTCCCAGCTTCTCACAAACTGGATTCAATCCGTTTCCATAGAGATCCAAAAATAGCCCATTCTCAGGATGACCTGCATTAAGGCTCGAGCATTCATGTGGGGGTCACAGGTACTGCCATGTACTTCGTTCATTAGCTCGGTAGCCCTTTATTTGCTGATACAGCGTAAGAGGGGACCTCGGTAGCGCTTTTTGTACATCGTATCTCCAGAAGGACGTAGTGGGAAGCCAGGCATTTCAGATCCATCATACTTTTTGCCTTGATCCCTTCTTTGTATTTCCCGTCTTCATTTTTGAAGGAGGCTTCACCGCTTTTTAAGTATTGGTAGATTTGAGCATACCACGGGTCGTCTACTGATTCCCTCTCTGCTTCAATCTCAAAGCAGTGGGTGGGATTTTCTCTTCTCCCAACCCTGAAGGGTTTGACTAATTTTCCTTCGGGTATTTTGATAAGGGAGGCTAGTGTTGCCAGGGCATCTGCGAACCTGTTGCGGTCTCTGGGCAGGTAGTGGAAGCTGACCTCCTTGAACTGGGCTGCGAGGTCTTCCATATAGGCGTGATATTTTTGCAGGCCCGGATCAATTGTTTTCCACTTGTTGGACACTTGGTTGATGATTAGAGCAGAGTCACCGTATACTTCCAACTCCTTGATGTTCCTTTCCAAGGCTGCCTCCAATCTAGCTATGCAGGCTTCATACTCGGCGGCATTGTTAGTGACCTCGAAGTTGAGCTTTATGGCTATGGGAGTAAGTTCATCAGTGGGGTCGACCAGGAGCATTCCTATCCTATTCCCCCGTTTGTTAGTTGCCCCGTCAAAGAAGAGTTGCCAGCGATTTTCTCCTTCTAGAGCGAAGATTCCATCGCCGGGAAATTGAGGTTCAGGTCCTTGGCATTCATCACTTGGGAAGTCAGCCAGTTGGTCTGCTATTACCCGTCCTTTTACGGATTTTCTCGTCACATAAGTGATGTCGTATTCAGCCAGAAATAACGACCATTTTGCCAATCTCATGGAGAGGGAGGGCTTGTCAAACAGATATTTGATGGGATCCAATTTCGAGACCAAGTGTACTGAGTGAGACTGCATGTAGTGCTTCAACTTTCCCACTACCCATACTAGACCTGCGCAGGACTTCTCGCAAACTGAGTAGTTGAGTTCACTACCTTATAGCTTTCTGCTCACAAAATAGATGGCGCTTTCAACCTTGGAGTCTTTCTTCTCCTGTGCCAGCATAGCCCCAATTGTTGTGTCTATGACAGTCAGGTATAGCAGTAGTGGCTTTTGCCGATGTGGGGGGCAAAGGATTGGAGGGTTCACAAGGTATACCTTGATATTTTCAAAAGCAAATTGGCATTCTGGGTTCCATTCAGTGGATGTGCTCTTCTTCATCAGCTTAAAGATGGGCTCACAGATGGAGGTCAGTTGATTCACGAAACGGCTTATGTACTGCAACCTTCCCATGACAAATTTGACTTTTGTAAGTGTTCGAGATGGCTTCATTTCAACTATGGCTTTGATCTTCAGCGGGTCCACTTCAATTCCCCGTTCAGTTACCATGTACCCCAACACTTTACCTCGTTTGACGTCGAAAGAGCATTTATCGGGGGTCAGCCTCATAGAATGTTCTATGAGACGGTTGAAGAATTTTCTCAAATCGATGAAGTGCTGGCCATCGGATCCTTTGGAGTGGACTATCATGTCATCCACGTAGACCTCTATTTCTTTATGAATCATGTCGTGGAACAGGGCGGTGGCAGCCCTCTGATAGGTAGCCCCAGCGTTCTTCAGACCAAATGGCATGATTGTATAGAAATATGTCCCCCCCAGGGAGTAGTAAAAGCTGTCTTAGCCTGGTCCTCTTCGGTCATTTTGATCTGGTTGTAGCCGGCGAAATCGTCAACGAAAGACTTGACCTCGTAATTGGTTGTGGTATCTACTAGCATGTCAATGTTGGGCAGGGGGAAGTCATCCTTTGGGTTGGCTTTGTTGAGATCTCTGAAATCCACGCAGCATCAGACTTTTCCCTTAGCCTTGGTGACTGTTACGATGTTGGAGAGCCAGGTGGGGTACTCGATGACCCGGATGAATCCTGCTTTGAGCATCTTCTCAATTTCTTCCTTTACTTGTAACGACCACTCAGGTTTGATCTTTCTCAGCTTCTGTTTGACTGGCTTGACTTCTAGATCTAACGGTATCCGGTGCTCCACTATGGAGGGATCGAGGCCGGGCATATCCTTATAAGACCATGCAAACACGTCCATAAATTCCCTGAGTAGTTCCGTCAGCGTTGCTTGTTCAGGCCCGTCGAAGAAACAGCCAATCTGCGTCTCTTTAGGCTCTTCTGCAGTTCCCAGATTCACACGAGTCAAAACCTCCTCGGTAGCTTGGGCTCGGTTTTTCTCTTTCTCAACATCATGCTTTAAGATTTCTTTAATGTATTGTTCATTTAGTGTGTCTGCATCTTTATCTAGTGAATCATTATTAACCGTTTTTAAGTTGTTAGTTAATTTATCATTAGTTAAAGTGGCGATCAGGGGATACTCGGAAAGGTCGATCATTTCATTCAGAGTAAAAGGAAGTACAACATTGGCTACAATTTCATAGTCTTCTGGGGTAAGGTCATCAGACGACTCTAGGGACTCGAATTCGATGACAAGAGACTCAGAGGACTTGAGGTAGGTGGACACGAGGGGACGGGGAACCAATCCAAGCTTCGTGACCATTTCTTCTTTGCTCGCGGACGGACCGGAGAGAGTTTCCCAATTCTTCAAGGGCATGGTAGACTGCATGACCATGACTCGGGGTCTAACGGCTTCTGTCCTCCTGCTTCGATTACTGCGATCATTTCTTTCACTGAACCCCAGTCGATATGGTCTGGAATGTGCACTTCTTCCCCAAACATCTGCTGCATGACGGGACCATCCCATTCATCTAGGGAGAATTCTGGAGTCTTGGCCTTTGGCATGACCAGTTCAAACTCAGCTGTTGTGGCCTCCTCGACAGTCGAAATGACTTCGTTGAGCTTCTCAAACCGCTTTACCAGACCTCGTACCCCTTTGAAAGTGTACTTGCTCTTCATGGTGGTAGTAGCCCCATGTATCTTGGGTAGATCGAGGAACATTCTTCGGACGGGGTTGGCTCTGGTTCCCCTGAACTTACTGAGGTTCTCCTGTAGTTTCAGCCAGCCTTCTGTAGAGTGGGTTCCTTGACGGCGGAATTGTCCAGCTGTGGAGCGCCCTTTATGAAGTAGTCAGTCATATCAAGACTGAAAGGGGGAGATTTAGGGCCGTTGAAAGGGACCTTTCTTGCAGCAGCTTCCTTTCTTTTTCGAGCAATTTCTTTTTCTTTTGCAATCTCCTATGAAGTTGGCTCATATCCCAGGCCATGGCGAGTTTTCTGTTCCTTCACCTCAATGACCTTGTGAGTCCCTTGTAGTCATTTCCCGAGATCCATACCAGGCAGGTAATTCATCTTTCTCATTATCCTCATAACAGGAGAAATCTTGTCCCGAGCGACAGTCAGATCCACGTTGCAAAATTGGGCTTTAGGAGACTCGACTGTGAAGCCAGTCGGCATGAAACCATCCTAATCATGTTTGATCTCCAGGATGGGTATTCCACCCATGTCAGTGCCTTCCAAAGTGACTAGGTCTCCATAAATGGTTGTTAGATCCCCGTCTAAAACGAACTTTACACACTGATGAAGGCTCGAAGCGACCCCATTAACTTGGTGCAGCCAAAGTCTTCCCAACAGAGCATTAAAGGTGATTGGGATATCAATGACTTGGAATTCTACGAGTATCATTTTCTTGCCGAACCACATATTTAAAGTAGCAGCTCCAAGTACTGTACGAGACGTTGAGTCATAGGCCTTGATTGTGAGGGAGGAAGGCTTCAGATCTATGGGCTTGATGCCGAGCAAGCTCATGATCTTTGCTGGGAGGATGTTCATTCTGGACCCGTTGTCAACTAAGACCCGAGGGAGGCGCCGTTCATCTAGCTGAACCGTGATGAAGAGAGGCTCGTTATGATTGGCTCCGAACTGGGGGAGATCTAGGTCCGTGAAGGTGACTATGTTTCCGTAGTGGATGTTCCCAATTAATTGCATCACGTCGTCAGGGGTAGCATCAATAGGGACCAGTGTGCGGGCCAGACTTTCCTCCAATTTCAGCTTGTGGGGGTAAGATGAGGTGAGTAAGGACCACATAGAGATGTTAGCTTGAGTTTGTTTCAACTGAGTGAGCACAAGATCCTCTTTCTTGTGGTCAGGAGTTACAGCTATCTTGGCATAGGGGTTACGGTTCTCCCTGGGTGCTTGATCCGCTGACTTCTTATCTGTCTTGGGATTACCCTGATGGATCTGCCTGGATCTGGTCAATAAGTTCAATTTTCCCTCTGGCTTATTTGTCGCCTCTTTACAGGACTCTTTTAATGCTGCTAAGGTCAACAGAGGAGCTTTCTTAGCAACTGGCCACCGATTCTGACTGATTTTGTTGCAAGTTTCCCGGAGCTTAGCCATGGTGAGGGGCTGAGCTTGGGGATATTGGGTATTACTAGCTTCTGACTGGCCAGCCTTCTGGATTGCTTCCCAAGTTACGGGTTTCTGAGCCTGGGATTGCGTCATTGTTCCTTGGATGGCCCACAGAGCTAGGGCGTCTTCCGAGGATCGAATTGACGTGTTGCAAAGTGGGGAAACCCATCCTTCTACATTTTCTTTATTTAGAGAATTAGTCAACCAGACAAAAGAGATTTTTAGAAGTGCGTACTTGCAAGGGTGTAAGTACCCAAATCCGGATCGTCAAAATCCGTCAGAAAGTTAACCGAAATCCGTTAACTGGCCCACTCCAGGTTAACCGGAACTTGTTAAACTCCCCGTTGCCAAGCCAACGAGACGTCCCGGGACTGCCTCGTGCATCCCGACGTCAAAACATACTTAACACACGTCATCGCACGTGAAAGTACGGCTTTCCCTGAAAAGCGCACTTTCCGGCACTTTCCGGGGGCGTTTCGGACATTTTCCGGACTGTTATTTTAAAAAACGGACAAAACCGGGACCGAGGAACGAACTCCCACACATTTGGTGAGTCATGGGACACGTGGCAGCCATGCCACAGCCCTCCTGTCACCCTTCAATCAGAAATCAAAGGGAAAAGACTAAAATACCCCTGGATTTCAGTCAAAGTCCGGCCGGACTCCCTGTGCAAACTTTTTGAAATTGCCAGCAAGCCCCTCAAAGTTCCAAAATACCACAAAACCCTGGAAATCAGTCTAAGTCCGTCCGGACTCTTACTGCATTTTTCACCTATAAATAGAAGTTGCTGTCAAAGCCAAAAGGGGGACAAAATTACTCCCAAAAATCACTCTACTCCACGGCCCAACTGAGTTTCACCCCTCCAGAGCTCCCATTTTGTCTCGATTCGCGTGAAACTTCCGTATTTCGATCAAATACGCCCCTCACCACTCCGAAACACCGTTTCAAACTACTTTCCGTGTCCCGTACACACCCCCGAGCCAAAGGAGTCAACCCTAGCCATAGGTATAACTCCCTCTCTCTAATCTCTCGTTTCGTCTCGTTTTACGTGCCAGTCGCTACAACCGTTTCGAACAACATTTGTTGAAATGTAGACGCCTCCGTCTAACGGGGTCCGATACGTTTTAGCCCCTCGATCCTCTTCTCTTCCCGTAAGAGAAGTAATCACGGGTTAAAACGGCATTCCGACCCCGTTCCGTTTACTTTTTTATGTCATTTACCATTCCGAATCGATCGATCCGTTGATCGTCATTTACTTTCTGTCATTTACAATTCCGAGCCGTTTTGGCTCGTTGATCGTCATTTACAATTCCGTGCCGTTTTGGCTCGTTGATCGTCATTTACGATTCCGGATCGTTTGATTCCGTTGATACTGCTTTAAATACTGTCATTTACAAAGTCCGACCCGTTTGGATCGTGATAGTATTTACTTTTCAAAGTCCGAGTCGCAACCCGATTCGTTGATCGCAAAATCATTTAATACGTTTTTCCCGTAAAATCGTTAACAATGTAATGCCCGGTTCAAAACCGGAGTTCGTCCTTCGAACTCTCTTTCAAAACGCGCGAAATGACGTTTGGCCTCCAAACGCTCATCTTCAAACTAAAAGCCGCCATTTGACACTTAAAATCATTTAATACGTTTTTCCCGTAAAAATCGTTAACAATGACTCGCCCGGTTCAAAACCGGAGTTCGTCCTTCGAACTCTCTTTCAAAAAAAGATCAAAATCGACGTTTGCCACGCAAACGCTCATTTCCGTCTCAAAATCGACGTTTGCCACGCAAACGCTCATTTCAAACTCAAAACCGACGTTTGTCATTCAAACGCTCGTCTTTTCAAACAAAGTCACCTAATCAACGTTTGACATTCAAACCAAGATTAAGCTTGTCATTCAAGCCCCCATTTCAAAACACACACACACACACACACGTTTTCGAGAAAGGTAGAAAGACTCGTCATACGAGGCGTTTCGGGTGATCTCGTAATACTCTTCCCGAAACGTAACGTGACCTCCGAACCTAACAATCTCTGGTACTCAAAGCTTTTTACTCATTTTTGCTACCAATAAAAATGATCCCCTGTTTTCAAAGCCTTTTCCTAAGTTTTTGCTACCAATAAAAACGACACCATTTTCAAAAGCCGTTTCTCAACGTTTGGGCTCAAAATACAAAAACCGCGTGGCGACTCCTCATTTTCCTTCCCATGAAGCGAGGTCTCAGACACCAACCCCCCGCGAAAGACAACCGCCCTTTCCGCGCCCGCGCGCGAAAGTCCGGGTAATTTCAGTTGGCGACTCCGCTGGGGATGAGTGATACTTTTTTCAAAACTACCGTTGTTTTCTAAAAAGCCTTCCGTGGGTCAAACTTTCGTTTACCCTTCCTCATTTTCGTGTGTGTGTGTTCCTTTAAACCTCGAACGGTTTTTTTCAAAAGGCATTACATTGTCAACTTTTCAAAATCATACCATGTTTGTGCATCCCCATTCATGTTTGATTTTCATTGCTGTCTTTTGAACTGCGCATCATAATTCTTTAAGACACATTCTGAAAAATCTCTGTTTTACTCAGAAAAAAGGAATTTTAGTGACCGCACACTACTCGCACTTGCTGCCTCGGTACACCGCACTTCACGTGCACTTGCTGCCTCGGAACACTGCACACTACAACCCGTAACCCGGGATGGCCTTATCATTTGCACCCCGATTGGCCCGCGTATGCCTTTCGGGCGCACGGGGTCGTCCCAAACATCCCATCCTAGCCCGTGTAAGCCATGCACTCTTTCAAGTCACACTTTGTCCAAGACCCCGATTGGTTTTTGGCTTAGCTCGTGTCATAAAGCCTAAGTGTATGTTTTTACGCCGGCCCCGCCCGAGTCAAGCTCGAGAGGTTGAGACCGAAGGTCGTTCCCGACCCGAAGTCTCGAGCTCTTCACCTTGACTTTGACGCTGAGCTCGCCGAAAAATATACCCGAAGGTTCAATGTGACGCCGTGTCACCAAACCCTCACCGTATTCACCGTGCTAGACACAACTTGGCCAACGCCAAAAGCTAAGGTCTCTCGCACAAGCGAGTCAGGAGGGGTCATGCCGAAATTTTGGCACGATCCCCGCCTTAACTTAAGGACGTTGACTTCGACTGTGGCCCGCGTCACATACGTTGAAAGTTTGCGTGATCGCCTAGCCTTAAGTTCACTTTTTCCTTTGTCGGTGGAACTCGCTTGCCTTATAGGACCTCGCTCGGGATAGTCCGTCCCGAGAAAGATGATCTACAATGGAAACGAGGGGCTTATAAGCGTAGTGACGAGATCCACCGATTAGAGCTCTAGGATTAGTTGCGAAAGAAGACTCGCTCTTTTCCAACCGATTAGGACTCGAGAAAACGCGCTTTAAGTAAACATTAATCGGTAATCGCACATTGCACAAGCCCGAAACCTTGATCCAAATCCTCCCTTTCCGAAGCCTAAACCCTTCCTTTCGTTCCCTCGCAGCGAGCAAAAAGTGGTTCGTATTTCCGGCCGCCGCCTTGCCAGATCACCGTTACGGCAACGTCGACAGCTTCTTCGGTTCTCTCCTCCCTCACCAATTTCCGACATGTCTAGCTCACCGAGAAATCGTGACGGGAAGGACCCCGCCACCGGTAATGTATATGACTTTGGAAGAAGCCATCCGGGCTTGTGAGGTTCACAAGAGGCGTAAAGAAGATCAGCAGAATTTCGTGGTACAGCCTTCCGAATGAGCGTGGTATAGCCTATCCCCGCCGACGGTACTTTTGTCCCGGGTCGAGGATGACGATTCCCCGAAACCAGCTCCTCAAACCTTCAACCAGTTCCTCCCCGCCAACTTACGGATGACTTCTAACCAAGGAAACAAATGACCTAGGCTTCACATTGCCACCTCCCAGTGGCAACCCCGTCATATTTGGCCAGCCAAGCTACTCCTATCACTCAATACCACCAAATAAGATCACTGACCATCTCAGATGCCAATATCCTTCAATACCCTCCCTGTTTGTCCCGTTGCCTATACACGAATCCCAAAACACCGGGGACAAACCCCGATACAGCTCGTAAAAGGCCCCCATATATCCACATATATCAAGCCTTCCACCTCCAATCACTACCGCTCACGTGGTAGCACCCGGCGCCGAGCCTCACAGCCCACCACCGGACCCAACCTTGGCCTGGATGGTCGAATGTATGAAGGACCCGAAAGCCACCATGAGCCTCAAAGCAGAAACGCTCAAGTCCACGGATCCGGAATGGTCACGCCTCTCCTCGCCAAGTTCGAATGCCGGAGATGGACCGATTCGACGGAACCGAATGTCCTCAAACGCACGTCGACACCTACGTTCTCGCATGAGAGCGAAAGGAGCAACCCTCCAAAGAAATGGCCGACCACTTCCAAAGATACGCTCAAGAGTTCGCCGCTACGATGGTTTCGAGGGTCAAGCTCGCGGATCGCCACACCTGGGATCGATTAGTAACATCTTCCCGGAACGGTACCGATCCAACTTAGAGTGGGAAACAAGTCGTGAGGACTTAATCACCACCGAGCGTAAAGCGGACGAAAGCGTCTGAGAATTCTACAAAAGGTGGAGCCGGAAACTCTCCGAGATCATGGAGCCACTCTCCAAGGATGAACAGATGCGGATCTTCAAGTCCCGCTTAAGACCGTCCATCGAACTCTCATCGGCCACCATTTCTTCCTGCATCTCCGGCCATGGTCAATGCCGGCCACGCTCGAGAAGGATCTCAAGGAGAAGTTGGCTACCGCACAGCCCATACGTATACCGCTCTAGCTGCATTCAATCCCGCACCGGCCCCCGGCAAAGGGAAAGATACGTCCGTCAACTACATCCATCGTGGACAGCAAGCCGGGCAACAAAACCTGGGCCCCACAAAGCAACAACTCCACTCGGCGCCTACCGTGCACTTCGACAAGTTGGATATGCCACCGAGCAAGATGTCGAAGGGTTAATCAAGGAAGGTCTCCTTAAACCCGTTGCCAATTACAAACCCAAGAATCCCGTAGTCAACGCCGACAAGAGCAAGTATCGCGCCTTCCATCGCATCACGGCCATACCACCGACAACCGCGTGGGGTTACGATACGAAATCCGTAACTTGATAGAAGAAGGCAAGTTGGAGCGCCCCGTGGCCCAATACACGGAAACCCTTTTCCGAACAATAACAGCGTGAATTCCATTGAGCGGGTGCCCAAGAAGATTGCCGCAGAGCCCTCCCTCCGCCTCTTCCACCGGGTCCTCATCAAATGTCCACATCGCCTACGATGTTTGTGATCGCTCCGCCTCGCCCGGGAGTACGAGTCCCAAGACATGGTCCGGAGCGATCCTCCGAGAAAACAAGAAGAAGTCCTCTCAACAAAGAATCGAGAGAAAGATACGAAGCCGGAGACACCAAGGTGGGTACACTCTGAGAGCCTTCCGGGAGGTTCGACTACTACGTACCGTACTCCACCTGCCCTCTCTTCCTCCACATGCCTTTAGAGCAAGCAAAGGGTGGGAAAGCCGAAAAGTCCCGCCGACAATAGAGCTCGACTGGGGACACCGAAATACCTCAGCATCTTGGTAATCTTATCGCCAATCGAAGCCTAACCCCGCGGATCGCCTAAGATTCAATTTGTCCAGCCTTCCGAGCTCGGACCGGCAAGGGAAGATCAAAGTCGCCTTGGCACTCGCACTCGATCAACGTGCAACTAAGGGCGGCAACCGCCACAAACAGCCTCAACGCAATCCCGAGGCTCCAAGAAAGGCTTTACCTCGCAAGAGGAAGACAGAAATGGATGGCCGGATGACTCTCCTTCTCCTGATAGAGATCGATCTACGATTCCCGATCGTATGGCAAGATGATCACTTTCGTGACGAAGACTTACCGAGAGATGCCTCGGCACAACGAAGCTCGTACATCACTCTCAAGCTCAACACCATAACACTCCCCGGAGTATTGGTAGACAACGGGTCACTGTTAACGTTCTCCCTCTCAAAGCATGATGCGAGCCCTCCGCATCAACGAAAGCCATCTCGATTCCGTCAACCCGAACTATCAAGGCCTACGACAAAGACGCCTCGCCCCATCCTGGGACGGTGACTCGAACTCGGTTCGAAACCCAAATGGTGCCAAAGAAAATTCCACGTAATGGACATTCCATCCGAATTCACGGCTCGTTGGGACGCCCTTGGCCGCATCACATGAAAGCCATAGCTTCCACTCTCCATCAATGCGTTAAGTTCATTAACCGGCAGGAGATCTTGAAGTCATCCGAGGGGACAGCTTCCTCATAGGAAACGGCCGAGACAAGAGCTGCGTGCCCGCAATGTGCACCGGGCTACCTCCTTCAAACCGACCAAGGGACTATCAGGCAAATCTCATCGAATCCTCGTAGTCCGGAGATGCTAACTATGTAAACGTACTCGAGCAGTGCATACCCTGAAGCGCCCGATACATCAAGTTCAACCGTCATTTCCAACATTTGGAGTGCGATTGGAAAGAAACACCGAGCATCGCCATGATGCGGGCACGCAAACCCCGTCTCCAATCGGAGATTCGTCGCATTCTTCAAGCCAACTCTCTGGCCCCGCCAAAGCGAAGAGATCTTCGTGATAAAGGTCAACAAGCACCGTCCCACTCGTGATGAATGCATGGAAGTCGTATGGGATGTCCTCCACGAGGAACTACCCGCTGTACCCCTCTTCTCAAATGAAGGGCATGATGTTTTTCTAGCAGCTCCAACAACGCACCCGGACGCGATACGTCCCTACGTTAGGGTTGAGCCGTCAGACGACGACGAATCAGGACTCTCCGGAGTCGAGGATGCGGCAGACCCGCGGCGCATCTCGCATTCACATGCTCGCCGAGGACGGCACCCGTTCTCGATCGTGTCACCTACGACCAAGGCTCCAATACCATGGAAATTGTCAAGCTCAACGTCCAAGACAGTGCAGCTTATCCGACAATTGGAAGCAACTGGTTCACACGACAAAGAATCCTCTCGATCAAGTGATCGACGACGACTTCGTCAACATCATCTATTCCGTATCCCGATGATGCCAAGGATCCGGTCCTTATCGTCGATTCTCGCAATGCCAAAGTCACCCTCGACGATCGCCCGCTCATGGTAAACGAGGCTCTAGCCAAGCGAGCTCGTAGCTCATCATTACTTCCGAGTACCACTCCCCAGCTGCAATCGGCCCGTGCCGTCGCCAAGCTTATACCCTCAAGCGCCACCAAGGCCAAGGGCAACAACGAAGGAGACAAAGCTCCTCACCTTGCTACGGGTCGATCAACCTCGGGAACGCTTCCAGCCACCCCGAAAACATCTCGTGAAGGTTTTCCCGCGAGGCGTAGCCGCCTTCCGACATAGGAAATGACCACCTCAAAGATCAACATGCTCCAGCCGATTCTCGCTCCCACCATCACGGCCCCGATTCGACATCCCGCGCAGACCGCTAGCTCGATAGACTTAGCGATCGAGCGAGATCACGAGACTGTCAACATTGCAGAATTCAACACCCCCGTGGGGTCAATCAAGCAGATATGGGCAAATTTCTTAGTAATCGAGATCAAGGAAGGCCGTATGGAATGTCCCAGTCTGACTTCCTTCGTCAACGTAATCCAACTGTTTCCGCCATTCGGCAATTTGAATGTGATCACGGTTCTGGACACTAGTCAGACGGCGCGCACCTACGGAGACTGTTTAGCTCTCGCAAGGAAAGCCCTCATGGAACTAGCCGCTCAAGAAAGCCGTCTCTGGGACGAATACCAAGCTCAAAAGACCGACAGGGACTGAGCCCTTAAAGTGTCAGCAGCCTTCGGCAGAAAGCTAGAGGCCACTCTAGACCAGCCCGACCTCGGGGTTTTGCTCACGGCAACTTCCTCGACTACCGTCTCTGTTCTAATCCAACCCCTCTCGCCACACGAGGGTGGTCAACGGTCCCGATGACCTAGGAGATGGAACGACACGAGAACGAATCCTGGCCGCTTACCTCCCCGAGGAAAGCAAGTTCTCTGTGAAAGCGACGACGAAGAAGATGAAACCATTCTCTTCCAAGCCGGGCATGAAGTCAACAAAACCGAACTCCCAAGGGTCCTGGGAGTATGGGGACGGATCATTTCTGCACTCAAATTGAAAGGCCAACTTAGAGAGGAAGGTCTATTTAAAAACAAGAGGAGGATGGAAATTCGTCTCGAGCAAATACTCAGGAAAATTCCACAGACCGCGGCATTCGTTTACAGAAACGATCAATCGGGACAAAGAACTACCACATGGGCAAACATGTTCGGGAAGCCGTGTACTCACCTTCCGACATACCCGCCACTCGATAAAATGAGGAGAAAACTCTCCCCGATGGAGGTTTACCTAGACCGCCGCACGCAGCTTCAAAGAAGCACCGGCTATTCTCACGTGGGAAGAAACGCAGCGCTAACTCGACGCAGCTCCGCCGCAAGAAAGTTGATCCGGGTCAAGAGCGGAGGAAAACCGGCAAACCATGAATATCGCTGCACCCAACTCCGTAATGCCTTGAGTATGCTCAAGAAGAAGGAAAGGAACGCGATATACCGTGAAGAGATCAAGGAGACCGTTCGCTTGAGCCGAGAACTCTCCAACCTCCCCCGGAGGGTCGCAACGCACAGCCAGCCTCAGCAGTAACCACCGTTGTGCACCGACGTTCGAACAATGCGGCAATCCGTAAACTACCTCCCCGCAGAGGCACCTAAGCCGCATCCCGGGACGTAATCCGTCAAGCCGCCGAAGCTCCCGGAACTTGTCTACAGCCAATGAGTTGAGGGAAGACATATGGCTCCTACGCTACGAGGAATCCTCCTCTAACTATGGCTCAACTCGCAGCGGCCTGCTCGTAAGGGACCAAACCCGATGTCGCTGTTCTAACCCGATCGGGTCAAATCCATGCACTACCGTCTAAGGCCACCAAAAAGCCGACGGAGCCGAACCGCAACCCGGCCCGCCCGAAGACACAAGTTCTCGTGAAAGAGGACCCGATCCTCACTCAGCTCAAGCAGACCCAGCGAACATTTCCCTTCGTCTCTGCTCACCTCTTCATATCCTCACAAGCTCAAGCTAGAGGAAAGCCCGGCCCGTACCATGGTCCCCGTGGACGCAACCCCGCACGAAGTCATTCGATGATCGGCAACATCCACTATGGAACCATTATCACCTTCACAGATTTGGACCTTTCAAAATTTGGGGCCGATCACAATGAGCCGCTCTACATCACAAATTCCACTGACGAGCGTCGCCTTCCCCGCGTGTTGGTAGACGGAGGTTCCGGAATGAATGTCTTGCCCGCCAAGATGATGGACCTGCTTGACATCAAGCCCACAAATCTGAAGCATTCAGTCTACACTGTCAAGGCCTATGACTCTACTTCCCGTAAAGTTATCGAGGTTGCTACTCTTAATATTTGGTTCGGCAAGCGGATGATTCCCACCGAATTCCAAGTGTTGGACATTCCAATCACTTTCACAGCCCATCCCTGGGCGTCCCCGGCCGCATCAAATCAATGGCGTGGCATCCACCCTTCATCGTTGCCTCAAGTTCATGCAAGGCAACGAGCGACCACGCCTACGGCGACAAATGGCCACCACCGAGGGGACCAAAGCACCAACGACATTCTAGTGTTAGAAATCAAGCATAGTGATGACATGCCATTAACTCGGATTCACTCGAGACCTCCAAGATCCAAATATGCAACGTGGACCTTCCACTGTCTCACGACAAGATCCCTCCCCGCCATGAAGATGAAGAAACTCATGAACTTCATCCCGTGACTGGGCTCGGCAAAAGGTTACAAGGCCAAAACTAAGTCATTGAAGTCAAGGACC
The DNA here is from genome assembly GCA_022495995.1 of Adenophora triphylla var. japonica. Classification (NCBI taxonomy): domain Eukaryota; kingdom Viridiplantae; phylum Streptophyta; class Magnoliopsida; order Asterales; family Campanulaceae; genus Adenophora; species Adenophora triphylla. The sequence continues at coordinate 251,714 of JAFEMH010003438.1, forward strand.
ACACCACGGTCCAGGGCTTCGCTACGTGCCAACACCGCCGACATCGTAGAGAACAAAAGGCTCGCCCGCACCAAGGCAGCAGCCCGCAAAAGGGGAACCTCCGACGGCACACCCAATCTCCAACCTTACAGTTTCAACCTCGCTCATTACTTCACCAAGGGAACCAACAGCAGAACTGAGGGGACAAACAGCGAAACCAACAGCAGAACTGAGGGGACCGACAGCGGAATCGACAGCAGAACTGAGGGGACCGACAGTGGAACTGATGAAGATGAGAAAGAAGTAGGGATAGTCAGCACCGAGACTACAGAAAGGATGGAACAGCTAGCACGGGACCTCAAGCATTTCAGAGGACTCAAAGCTAATTCGATAAGGGGAGCGTTCCTCGACATCACAGCTCTACCTGGATCAGCTGCCACCACAGTCTAGCACGAGTACACATTCTAGGGAATCCCAGACTTGGAGGAGAAACTCAAGGTACTCTCCATGGGAAACAGATTGTTCGGATCAGCCGCCGAGGCCACATTCGAGACAGTAACTCCAAAGCAGAAGGAACCTGAATTCATAGAAGATGCTCTCAGTGGACCAGCTCTATATTGTCTTTTTGAAGAAGTCATGGAGGTGCCAAACTTGATTGACTTGGTCTCCGAAAATAGCATGATTGCCATGACTGGGACAGCAGAAGCCAAGCCTCTCGATCCTCGCACCCTCATCAAGCATCCAGCAATGCCACTGAAGAATTGGGTAACCTTCACCGTGTTGGGTTTTACGGGTCCATGCGCAGCGGAATTAAGCATTAAAAACATAAAACCCAAGAAGCCCTAGGATCCGTTCTATACAATTAATTTAAATTCCTATGAGATAGAATTAAACCAACCTTGAAACGCTTTCCGGTCTTGAGCTATCGAACGATTTTGATTATGTGATATCGAATCACAAACTTCGTTCTTCAACTTGCTTGAACTCTAGGCCTTGATCGATGAACGAGCGAAGACCCTCTTTTGGTATCCACACCTTTGAATGAATCCAAGAACAACTTCTTGATGATTGCTAGATCTAAACCTTGAAGAATATTGAGAGTATTTTGTTGTGAATTTTGATTGAAAATTTCGGCTAGCTTTTAGGTCCGACGTAACCCTTGTATTTATACTACAATAGTAAGAATACTTCTCCTAATCGTATTAGGAGAGACAGTCGTCAAAAACGCGTACATGCTCGATATGTCGCGCGGTATATTAAGCCATTGGCTTAATATGTCGCGCGGTATATATAGCCGTATACGTAAACTCTCAACTATTCTTCCTCCGGTTTAACCAATTCATTCTAGTTGTGTGTGACCCAATAGGATTACATTATGTTGGCAATGAGTTCGATCATATCGAACCTCATAAGACATAAGCGGACTCTAGCAAGCCATTATGTCTACCCAAATAATGTAACGTAAGAGTTCACGTTTCCAATGGTGTACTTCCATTTATCCCTTTGTCTCACGATGTTATATTGAACACAAGTCATGGTCCTTGTCAACTTGTTATTGTTCAATGCTTTCGATTCTTGAGTATAATGATAATTCCAATCATATTGGGGTACGGCCATACACTTTCATCATTATCACTCATCGAGGGGCCCAAGCATAACATCTCTCTTCCGAGGGACAAATTCCTTCTTGACTTATCATCCTTCCCATCATGAATCCGATCATGCCAATGATAGTCTTTATAGATATCGTGTTAAGATATCGTTTGACTAAAATCAAACATGACTTTCATCATATGTAAGGTTATGATAATCTTAGGTCTAGGAAATAAATGAAGTAACCGTATGAGATTTAAGTATGACATTTGACCATGACATAAATCTCATGCGGGTCATGTCCAAATACTTGTTCTCTAACAAGTACCCATAATTTCAATGTGCATCTCTTATGCATATAATCATCACATGATTATCCATTGACAATTATACTAATTTATTCTCTTAATAATTAAGGACAGAGATTATTATAAACAAATATACAAAACATATAATAATCAAATAATAAACATCTCATATAATAATAAATAATGTCAACACATAAGTCTATCAATCATAGGCCTAGGGCATAACACCAACAGCCTCCCACTTGCACTAGGCCCAATCTACCATGTATCGAATACCCATGGACCTAACATGACCATCATGTTTAGCTTAGGAGAGCCTTAGTTAATGGGTCCGCCACGTTGTCATCGCTGTCTACTCGCATATCTTAACGTCTTCCCTTTCACATATCTCACGGATAATGTGGAAACGTCGAAGTATGTGTTTGGATCTCTGTGTGATCTTGGTTCCTTTGCTTGTGCAATGGCACCATTGTTATCACAAGAAAGTTCAATAGGGTCTCCGATGCTTGGAACGACTTCCAAATCACTAATGAACTTCTTGATCCAAACCGCTTCCTTAGCCGCATCGGATGCCGCTATGTACTCGCCTTCGGTTGTAGAATCAGCCGACGGTACTTTGCTTGGAACTTTTCCAACTCACAAAGGCCTCCATTAAGCGTAAACAAAAATCCAGATCGCGATTCGAATCATCTTTGTCGGTTTGGAAGCTAGCATCTCGTGTAGCCTTACTACAAGATCTTCTTCCATTCCTCCAAAGACCAAGAATACATCCTTAGTTCTTCGTAAGTACTTAAGGATATTCTTGATCGCTATCCAATGTGGTTCGCCGGATCCGATTGGTACCTACTCGTCATGCTTAGAGCACACGAGATGCTCGGGTCTAGTACATAACATAGCATACATGATAGACCCAATTGCCGAAGCATATGGAATACCATTCATTCTCTTTGGCTCATCATTAGTCTTAGGACTTTGATTCTTGCTAAGAGATATACCATGCAACATTGGCAAGTTTCCTCTTTTAGAATTTTCCATTTGGAATCTTCTAAGGACTTTCTCAATGTAAGTATTTTGACTTAAACCAATCATCCTCTTAGATCTATCTCTATAAATCTTGATACCAAGGATATATGCGGCTTCGCCCATATCTTTCATTGAAAAGCACTTTCCCAACCAAGACTTGACAAATTTCTAGCCAAGTAGAACGTCATTTCCAATGAGTAAGATATCGTCGACATACAACACTAAAAATAGTGCCACGCTCCCACTAATTTTCTTGTATACACAAGGTTCATCTTCGTTCTTGATAAAACCAAACTCCTTGATTGCTTCATCAAAACGTAGATTCCAACTCCTTGAAGCTTCGCTTCAATCCATAAATGGATTTCTACGCAACTTACACACCTTGTTAGAATTTTCTGGATCGACAAAACCTTCGTGCTGTATCATGTATACATCCTCAAGTAACTTCCCATTAAGGAAAGCCGTTTTGACATCCATTTGCCATATCTCATAGTCATAATATGCGGCTATGGCAAGTAAAATTCTAATAGACTTAAGCATAGCTACGTGCGAAAAGGTTTCATCATAGTCAATGCCATGAGTCCGCCTATATCCCTTAGCTACTAGCCTAGCCTTATAGGTGTGCACCTTCCCATCCATGTCGGTCTTCTTCTTGAAAACCCATTTGCACCCTATGGTTTTTACACCTTCGGGTGGATCAATCAAGTTCCAAACTTGATTATCGCCCATGGATTGTAATTCGGACTTCATGGCTTCTTGCCATTTTTCCGAATCCTGAGCGGACATCGCTTCTTGATAGCAAGTGGGTTCATCATTTTCGATTAACTCCACTTCATCACTTTCCGTAACGAGAAATCCATATCTCTCGGGTTCGGATCGTGACCTACCACTTCGGCGAGGAACTTGTGCATCTTGAACCGGTTCCACAACGGTTTGTGAACTTGGTTCGCTTTCTACCATTGGTTCAATGTTGTTTTCGGGTTCTCGAACTTCTTCGAGATCTATTTTACTCCCACCGGTTCCTTTGCGAAGAAACTCTTTTTCTAAGAAAGTACCATTTCGAGCAACAAACACTTTGTTCTCGTTTCGGTTGTAGAAATAGTATCCTTTGGTTTCCTTAGGATATCCCACGAAAACACATTTATCGATTTAGGTGCTAGCTTGTCGGAAGTTAACTTCTTGACATATGCATCGCAACCCCAAATCTTCATGAAAGACAAACTAGGTTTTCTTCCATGCCACATCTCATATGGGGTCTTTGAACCGATTTGGTAGGAACTCGTTTATAGTGAAAGCAAGTAGCTTTCTAGTGCATGTCCCCAAAAGGATAAAGGAAGCTCAACTTGACTCATCATAGAACGAACCATGTCCAACAAAGTTCTATTCCTCCTTTCGTACACACCATTCCATTGTGGTGTTCCAGTGGAGAGAGTTCGAAATGATTCCACAACTCTTAAGATGATCACAAATTCTTGGCTCAAATATTCACCACCTCGATCGGATCGAAGTACCTTAATAGTTTTGCCAAGTTGATTTTGCACCTCATTTTGAAATATTCGAAATATCTCAAACGATTCACTTTTATGTTTCATTAGATAAACATATCCAAATCTACTATAATCATCAAGAATGTTATGAAGTACCGAAATCCTCCCCTAGCATCGCTACTCATAGGCCCACATACATCGGTATGTATGAGTCCTAATAAGTCGCCCGCCCTTTCACCGGTTTTGGTAATGGGTCCTGGTCATCTTGCCAAGTAAACAAGACTCGCATGTCTCATATGATTCATAATCATGTGAGTCCAAAATCCATCTTTGTGGAGTTTAGAAATGCGTTTCTGTTTATGTGGCCAAGACGACAATGCCATAAGTAAGTGTGGTTTACATCATTGGGTTTAGATTTCTTGTTAATGTTATAGACATCATTATCACGATTTTCAATATCAAGAATATAAAGGCCATTGAATGAAACAAATAGCATAATAATGCATATCACTCTTGTGAATAGAAAATTTCTTATCACATATAAGAAAATTAAAACCTTCATTATCCAAACATGAAATCGAAATAATATTCCTACTTAAAGCCGGAACGTAATAACAATTGTTCAAAACAAGTATTAGTCCACTAGGTAAAGTAACTTCATAAGTTCCTACGGCTAATGCAAAGAACTCTTGCTCCATTCCCCACACGTAGGTCCACTTCACCTTCCTTAAGCATCCTTCTGTTTCTTTAGACCCCGCACATTTAAACAAATGTGAGTTCCACATCCGGTATCCAATACCCAAGAACTAGAAGTAGATAGGAATATATCTATAACAAAGATACCTGCAGTTGAAGCAACTCCTTTGCTCTTCTTCGCTGCTTCCTTGTATTTTGCGCAGCTTTCTCCTCCAATGTCCAATCTCATTGCAATGGAAGCAGATTGCGTCCTTCGGGACTTAGGCTTAGCCTCTTTAGGCTTGGAAGCCTCTTGGGCTTGGCAACCTTTGCCTTAGGATTAGCAACCTTTGCTTTTCCTTTACCCTTGAACCCTTTCCCTTGTTAACCATTAGCACTTGATCGGTTTTCTTCTCGACAATATTGGTTTCCGCAGTAGTCAACATTTGAACTAACTCGAAAGGTTTCTATTCATTCCACCCATGTTATAGTGCATTATGAAATGACTAAAACTTTTAGGTAATGAATTCAATATTATGTCGGTAGCCAACTCTTGGCTAATTGGAAAACCGAGCCTTTCAAGATGCTCAATGTGGCCCTTTAACTTGAGAGCATGGGGACCAACAAACTTGTCCTTCACTCATCTTGCATGAGGTCAAGGCCGCAACCGTGTTGTACCTTTCTTGCCTAGCTTGAACTTGGAACATTTCCATCACCGATTGTTTAAGTCGATCGTCCCCAAGTGCTCAAGATTCTTCTCAAGACTCTTGCACATGGCGGAGAGCATAAGGCAACCAACATCTGTAGAGTCACGCTTGTGCTTCGTATATTGTTCCCTTATTGCCCTAGCAAAGATTGGCAAGCAGTTCGTGTGGAACAGTTCAAGGAGAACGCATAGCTTTCTCCTCTTGTTTGAGAACAATTCTCAAACTACGGATCCAATCCATATAGTTTGTACCATTCTCTTCCAACTTTTCCTTCTCAAGGACAGATCGCAGTGAAAAGTGATTATTGTTTGATGCCATTTATTCTACAAAAGATATACATAAAATATGAACACATATAAGTAAACATATCATATGAGAAGTATAGTGCATTTAAATAAATGCTCCCACTAAATTATACACCTTCAAATGCAAATAAGCATAATATACATTTAATGGGCTAAGATCCAACTTTAATTCAATTTCAAGTTTGCTATGGCAAACCGCTCAAAATTAAATTAATTAGGTAGAAAACATCAATCATATCACATATATGACTCTTAGATCTTTTATGAGATCAATTCAAGACATCATATGTCTAGGCATATTTTAATCTCATCTTATGCCTTGGGTCCAAAACCATTTTGATAACCCAATTAAGTTCATTCACTTTAAAACGTATAGGAACCACCATTTCCTCATCTTGCTCGCATTCGAATAGAATCAAAGCACCTTGCTATGGCAAGCCCACCCAAAACTATCCGAATGGTCTCAAGTGTTTTTAATCATGAATTGGCATAAAGAACTTAAAAGTTAAATGAAGGTTCTTTAAAGGTAGATTATAAGCATGTCGAAAGATAGTCAAAATCATGCACTGTAAGTTCCCGTGAAGATAGGTGAGCCACAAGGACTTCTTAAGTACCAACTCTTCCTTTGAAAGAACTCTCCTAGACATGCATAATTAGAAATCAACTCGATTAGGCAACATAATCCCTACCTTTATAAACAATCGCTTCCTTTAAATTTCGCGTATTTATGACTTGTTTCCATAAACAATCATAAGATCCAAAATTTACAATGTCTAAATCTAAACATATTAGGAAACTAAATATCATGTTTCAACTAAACATCTAATTTAAAAAAAAAAATTCTTAACATGTAAGAACAAATAAAACATGCATCGCAATAATTATTAAAATCATATTTTAATCAATTAATCATGCATATCAATGAATCAATCTAGCATGGACTTATAAACTCAATTTTATAACATCCAGATTTTCATATACATTGCAATAATTATTAAAATCACATTTTAATCAATTAATCATGTATATCAATGAATCAATCTATCGCGGACTTATAAAACTCAATTTTATAACATCCAGATTTTCATATGAACATATCGATTGTAAACACAATCACAGAATAGCGTAAAAATTGAACAAACCGATTCTCGCCAGCTTTGGCTTATTATGTCGCGTGACAACATCGCCCGAGGCTTGATATGTCGCGCGACCTAACAGCCAGCTTAACTCCGAACTCCACATGGCTCAATATGTCGCGCGACCAAAGTAGCCAGGTTACAGGAATTTCCAGATTCGAACCAATACAGATTACATGTAATTAAATCACGTAAAACATCCCTTTTACAGATTTAATTCAGCATAATTCGAAAACGATTTTCACATTGTTTCACATAAACAATTAAAAATTCTATCGCATACAAAACATGCAATAAGCATATAAACAATTTATATCTTAAATCTAGCATGTTAATTCAAAATTAACCATACGAACGGGCTCGATACCACCGTTGGGTTTTACTGTCCATGCGCAATGAATTAAGCATTAAAAACATAAAACCCAAGAAGCCCTAGGATCCGTTCTATACAATTAATTTAAATTCCTATGAGATAGAATTAAACCAACCTTGAAACGCTTTCCGGTCTTGAGCTATCGAACGATTTTGATTATGTGATATCGAATCACAAACTTCGTTCTTCAACTTGCTTGAACTCTAGGCCTTGATCGATGAACGAGCGAAGACCCTCTTTGGTATCCACACCTTTGAATGAATCCAAGAACAACTTCTTGATGATTGCTAGATCTAAAACCTTGAAGAATATTGAGAGTATTTTGTTGTGAATTTTGATTGAAAATTTCGGCTAGCTTCTAGGTCCGATGTAACCCTTGTATTTATACTACAATAGTAAGAATACTTCTCCTAATCGTATTAGGAGAGACAGTTGTCAAAACGCGTACATGTGCTCGATATGTCGCGCGGTATATTAAGCCATTGGCTTAATATGTCGCGCGGTATATATAGCCGTATACGTAAAACTCTCAACTATTCTTCCTCCGGTTTAACCAATTCATTCTAGTTGTGTGTGACTCCAATAGGATTACATTATGTTGGCAATGAAGTTCGATCATATCGAACCTCATAAGACATAAGCGGACTCTAGCAAGCCATTATGTCTACCCAAATAATGTAACGTAAGAGTTCACGTTTCCAATGGTGTACTTCCATTTATCCCTTTGTCTCACGATGTTATATTGAACACAAGTCATGGTCCTTGTCAACTTGTTATTGTTCAATGCTTTCTCGATTCTTGAGTATAATGATAATTCCAATCATATTGGGGTACGGCCATACACTTTCATCATTATCACTCATCGAGGGGCCCAAGCATAACATCTCTCTTCCGAGGGACAAATTCCTTCTTGACTTATCATCCTTCCCATCATGAATCCGATCATGCCAATGATAGTCTTTATAGATATCGTGTTAAGATATCGTTTGACTAAAATCAAACATGACTTTCATCATATGTAAGGTTACGATAATCTTAGGTCTAGGAAATAAATGAAGTAACCGTATGAGATTTAAGTATGACATTTGACCATGACATAAATCTCATGCGGGTCATGTCCAGTCACTTGTTCTCTAACAAGTACCCATAATTTCAATGTGCATCTCTTATGCATATAATCATCACATGATTATCCATTGACAATTATACTAATTTATTCTCTTAATAATTAGGGACATAGATTATTATAAACAAATATACAAAACATATAATAATCAAATAATAAACATCTCATATAATAATAAATAATGTCAACACATAAGTCTATCAATCATAGGCCTAGGGCATAACACCAACACACCGGACCAAGGGCAAGCTAGGCATAAATGGAAGACAAGCTGGGCCTGCACCCACATCTCCTTAAACCCAGTCTCAAACCCTCTGAGTCAGTCCTTGTCAGAGTCCAGTCCTCTGAGTCATCCAATGGCCTTACGCCGGAGGACCATGATAATAAAGCTAACCATGTATTCCCGTTCTCGTTTAATGAAAAGTCTGATCTTTCGGAGTATCCCCTCATTGCCACTTTAACAACTGATAAGTTAACAAACAACTTAAAAGACGTTATTAACTCAATTGATAAAGAAGCAGACACATTAAATGAACAATACATTAGAGAAGTTCTCGAGCGTGTAGTTGACCAAGAGGACAACCGGTCCCAAGCTGTCGAAGAGGTTATGACCAAAGTGAACCTGGGGTTAGTGCAAGAGCCTAAAGAGACACAAGTGGGCGCTTTCTTCGCCGATGCAAAAGAAGCCCTGATAAGCCTCCTCCGTGAGTAAGTTGACGTGTTCGCCTGTCATACCAGACATGCCAGGACTCGATCCTCGATCGTGGAGCACGCAATTCCCCTGGATCCCAATCCAAGCCTGTCAAATAGAAGCTGCGCAAGATCAAGCCAGAGTGGTCCTTGCAAGTTAAAGAAGAAATTGAGAAAATGCTCCGAGTTGGTTTCATCAGAGTGATTGAGTACCCGACTTGGCTCTCCAACATCGTGACGGTCACCAAGGCCAATGGAAAGGTCAGATGCTGTGTGGATTTCCGGGATCTCAACAAGGCCAGCCCTAAAGATGATTTCCCACTGCCTAACATCGACATGCTGGTCGACACCACGACAAATTTCGAAGTAAAGTCCTTCGTGGACGGGTTCGCTGGATACAACCAGATCAAGATGTCCGAGGAGGATCAAGCCAAGACTGCCTTCACCACTCCGTGGGGGACATATTGCTACACGGTCATGCCGTTCGGTCTGAAGAACGCTGGGGCTACTTACCAGCGGGCTGCAACAGCCCTCTTCCATGACATGATTCACAAAGAAATCGAAGTATATGTCGACGACATGATCATCCACTCCAGAGGATCAGACATGCAGCACATGACAGATCTGAGGAAGTTCTTCAACAGACTCAGAAAACACTCCATGAGATTGAACCCTGCGAAGTGCACCTTCGGCGTCAAGCGCGGCAAGGTACTGGGGTACATGGTTACAGAAAGGGGTATCGAAGCCGATCCCAAGAAAATCAAGGCCATCATCGACATGAAGCCGCCTCAGACATTAACAGAAGTGAAGAGCTTCATGGGAAGACTTCAATACATCAGTCGCTTCATCAACCAGTTGACATCTCTCTGCGAGCCCATGTTCAAACTGATGAAAAAGAATGCCGACATCAAATGGGACTCTCGGGAGTGCCAAACAACTTTCGAGAAAATCAAGACCTACTTGGTGAATCCCCCAATTCTGTGCCCGCCACATGAAGACAAGCCACTACTCCTGTATCTGACAGTAACAGACACGTCAATCGGAGCAATGCTGGCACAAGAGCAGAAAGATTCCAAGGTTGAGCATGCAATCTACTTCGTAAGCCGAAAGCTTCAAGGAAGTGAACTCAGCTACTCAGCATTAGAGAAAACTTGTACCGCCTTGGTATGGGTAGTCGGGAAACTGAAACACTACATGCAGTCACATTCAGTGCTCCTGGTCTCCAAAATGGACCCCGTCCGATATCTCTTTGACAAGCCATCCCTGTCAATGCGACTAGCCAAGTGGTCATTCTTCCTGGCTGAGTTCGACATCAAGTACATGGTCAGAAAATCAACAAAGGGCAGAGTAATGGCAGATCAGCTGGCCGACTTCCCGAGCAGCGAACCCAAGGGTCCTGATCCGCAATTTCCGGACGACGGAATCTTTTCACTCGACAGCGCAAACCGCTGGCAACTCTTCTTCGATGGGGCAGCCAACAAGAAGGGGAATGGTATTGGAATGCTCCTTGTCGATCCCAAGGACGAGCACACTCCCATAGCCATCAAGTTGAATTTTGAAACAACCAACAATGCAGCAGAATACGAAGCCTGTGCAGCCGGTCTGGAAGCCGCCCTCGAGCGCAACATCTCAGAACTGGATGTATATGGAGACTCAGCATTGATCATCAATCAAGTGTCCAACAAGTGGAAGACGGTAGATTCTGGCCTTCAGAAGTACCACGCGTACATGGAGGAGCTCATTGCTCAGTTCAAGGACATCTCTTTTCATTATTTGCCAAGAGACAGGAACCGCTTCGCAGACGCCCTGGCAACCCTTGCCTCTCTTGTCGAAATTCCCGATGGGAAAGCAGTAAAACCCCTCAGAATAGGCAGACGGGAAACACCCGCCTATTGCTGTGAGATCGAAATAAAAAAGGAAACGATCGACGAACCCTGGTACAATCAAATTTACCAGTACCTCCAAAACGGAGAAGCTTCCTTCACAAATGAAGATGGAAAATACAAAGAAGGGATCAAAGCCAAAAACATGATGGCATTAAAACGCCTGGCATCCCATTTCGTCATTCTGGGGGTATGTTGTACAAGAAGCGCCACCAAGGGCCACTCCTTCGGTGTGTAAACAAAGAAAAAGCCAGCGAGCTAATGAACGAAGTTCACAACGGAACCTGCGGTCCGCACATGAACGCCCGAGCATTGACACAGATCATCCTCCGTATGGGATACTATTGGATATCAATGGAAACAGACTGCATCCAGTTCGTCCGAAGCTGCGACAAATGTCAACGGTTCTCCAACCTCAATCACATTCCTCCACATGAACTCTATTGCATGACTACGCCATGGCCTTTCGCCACATGGGGAATCGACGTCATCGGCAAGATCACTCCTCCAGGGAGCAATGGTCACGAGTTCATTTTAGTCGCAGTCGACTACTTCACCAAATGGGTAGAAGCCAGATCGTACAAGGTACTGAATTCTAAGAAGGTGGCCGAGTTCATCCGAGAGAACATCATGTGCCGATACGGAGTGCCCAACGAGATCATATCCGACAATGGGACTCACTTCGAAGGAGATTGTGACCAACTACTGACCGAATTCAGAGTCACACGTCACAAGTCTTCTCCTTACAGACCACAAACCAATGGTGCAGTAGAGGCAGCCAACAAGACTCTCGCCATGATAATCAGAAAGATGACCACCAGAGGTCGGGACTGGCCCGAAAAGCTACATTTAGCCCTCTGGGGATACCGAACATCAGTCAGAACCGCCACAGGGGAGACTCCGTTCGCGCTTACCTACGGAATGGAAGCAATGTTGCCCGTGGAATTGGAAATTCCATCCCTCCGAGTCCTCTTGGAAAACGGGATCAATGAAGTCGAATGGCTACAGAGCCGTCACGATGAACTTGCTCTACTCGACGAGCGCAGATTGAAAGCCATGGAACACACTCGAGCCTACCAGAGCAGAATGGCCCGAGCATTCGACAAGAAAGTCAAGATCCGAGACATCAGAGAAGGCGACTTGGTGCTAAAGGAAAAGCCTCCTACGCAGACCAATCCCCTCGGAAAGTGGGAGCCTACCTGGATAGGACCGTTCGTGGTACAAAGAATCTTCTCTGGAGGAGCCATGAAGTTAGCAGACTTGGACGGAAACCCTTTCGTTAACCCCGTGAACGGAAGCAAGCTCCGCAGATACTTCGTTTGAGGAAGAGCACGAGTCAACTCTCCTTCCCCATACACCGTCCCTTCAGTAAAATTAAAAGTGCTAAAAGAGTAATACCCAACTGGATACATTCCCGCTAATGATCCAGGTAAAAAATAGGGTCGCACTTCTTTTGTCTTTGTTTTTCTCAAATTCACCTAAAGTGTCGAACTACGGTGACCTGAGCCCCTTAGTCCAATTGTAAAAGGGGAACGTAGGCAGCCATCATTGGTTCGGTCTAAAAAACAAAAAAAATACAATAAGCATCAATTGCTTGTGTTTCGAAAAACTCTTTTCATTTAACCTACAAATTCATTACGGTTAAAACAATCTTTGATGAGTTCAAGCACGGTCAACTCTTGACTCGCTACACGCTAGCAAAACTACAATAAAACATTAATCAATTAATGTGTCTGCAATGACAATGGGTGGATACTCTGGACAGCAAGGTCAACCTAGTTTCCCGTACTTGGTCCTTCATCCTTCTTCCCCTTCCCCTTCCCACGGCGAGTGTTCTTCACCTTCACAGGAAATATTCCGGTAGTCCTTCTACCTGGCTCAGGGACCCTTCCCGACGCCTCCGTCAAGCCTGTAGCTGTCAACGCAGCCCTTTCTCTAGCTCTGTCTCGAGCTGCCTCGCTTCGAGCCATCATAACAGTGCTCTGATTGGCCTCCCGATCAGCATTGGCCTCATAGCCAGCCATGGCATTCCCAGTACCATTCCCAGGGCTAGCCCTCGCTTCAGTTCTCCTCAAGGTCGAGCTGTCCAGGTGATCAGCACCCAACAGCTCACTCCGTCTCCACAAGATAGACATCTGTGTCTCCCCTGTACACTCTTCGTACCAGCCCAGACACCGCGCGACAGAACAGTGCCCCCTCTCCGGTGAAAGAGAACCCTGGCAGGAAAGGACGTGTATTGCCACAACCGCGTGAGCAGCAATAGCGTCGAAGGATCTTCCATCAGCAGAGATCCCACCTCAAAGGTAGCAGCATAACTCAAACCCGTCAATGGCACCTGCTCCAGCCCGTACTGTCGCAGAACCAACGATGGAATGTAGAAAGACGTCTGAGACAGCCCCGGCACTCTGACAACCAACAGACCCTCCTGAGTGGTCCGACAAGTCTGTAACTTCCAGTGGGGAACCCACCATCGCAAGTGATGCGTGCAAAGTCTGGCCATCCAGAGCTCCAGCTCAGCCTGATTGCCCCCTATCACCAGAGGACGTCGAGAGAAGGACCAAGCGTCACAAGACATTGGCACCTCAGGCATCATCTGCAGTCTCTCCCTCAACCACATGGTAAGCATAGCGGGACTCCCTCCCCACATGTATCGGCTACCAGTTGCCATCCGACCTATGCCCCGGAACGTCTCGCCCAAGACTGAGAACGGCACAACCAGCAGCTCCCCGCTCCGGCACTGCCTCACCAGGTCCAGTACACTGTGATGGCACACACCCAGAGACGTGAACGTGAACAGAGTAGCGATCGCGCACAGAGCAAATGCGTCCCACGCAAAGACGCTCCCCTCAGCTCCGGCAAATCTTTCGGGCAGTCCCGAAATGTCAACATAATCAGTATCCAGTATCAGCATCCCGTATGCTTCTCCAGCCGAGATACCAAGCAAAGACACTAGCTTCTCAA